>PKML01077420.1:288138-343816 GCA_002933935.1 Eutrema yunnanense | reverse complement strand
GTCGGAGAGCTCGTGACGGCGAGGTCGGAGAGCTCGTGACGGCGAGGTCGGAGAGCTCGTGACGGCGAGGTCGGAGAGCTCGGCGGCGAGGTCGGAGAGCTCGACGGCAAAGTCGGAGAGCTCGGCGGCGAGGTCGGCGAGCTCGACGGCAAAGTCGGAGAGCTCGTGGCGGCGAAGTCGGAGAGCTCGTGACGGCGAAGTCGGAGAGCTCGTGACGGCGAGGTCGGAGAGCTCGTGACGGCGAGGTCGGAGAGCTCGTGACGGCGAGGTCGGAGAGCTCGTGACGGCGAGGTCGGAGAGCTCGGCGGCAAAGTCGGAGAGCTCGTGACGGCGAGGTCGGAGAGCTCGTGACGGCGAGATCGGAGAGCTCGGCGAGAGAATTATTTAGAGAGAGAAAGTTATTTAGAGAGAGAGAGAGAGTGAGTCTCTCCCTTGGTGCTTGTCATCCTTCCTCTATTTATAGAGTGAGTTTAGAAGGTAATAATGGCTTGAAGATGGGCTTCAATTTTGATGGACCGTAATTTGATTTGGATTGGGTTAGGTGAGGGTTGTGCTAGGCCCACCATCAACACCGAATATTAATATTTTCTGTGGAGATTGATTTCTAATGGATTGGGAACTGGGAAAACCATTAAGAAAAGAGGTAGGACATGTTCTTTTACATGACGCTGCGTCAGCGGTAGCGACAGAGTAAAACAGCTTTGGCGGAGAGAAGATAACACGCCGGTGAGAGGAAAACTGTCGCAGAAGATGAACGCCGATGAAGATTGGAGTGTCGCTGTTATTTTCAGCGTCTCATCTCATGCCGTCGACGACTCATCGGCTGTTATCCGAGACTATTCTAAAATTATTATTCTTAAGTTATGTTGTCGTTTATCTTGTTGCTCCATCACCGCTGACGTCGTTTTGCTCCATCGCAGCCGCTATTGCAGCGTCATGTAAAAGAACATGCTTTACAAGCACCTACTCTTATTTTCTTATGTATCTATAAAAATTTAAGGGGTTATAAAGTGTTTTTTTATCACTATATAGAGTATGGACTAAAGTTTATAGTACTAGATACAACTCAGCTGGTACTATATACTATTGGTACTATATACTATATACAATAATTCCAATTATATAATTTAGGAATTCATCGGCTACTATATTTGCTCTCTCTCTCTCTTATTTTTTTTTGCCATTACTGTATTTGTTTTTTCAACTCAGGGGTTTATGCAAAATCTTATAAGATAATATCATTCAATAAAGTATATGGATGGGAAAACTAGAAACATATGCTATGACACATCATTTTTCCCCTTCCACGACTGTTAAAATTATATAAATTCATATATTAGGTTTTTTCCCTTAAAGTTGGGCCATCGTTTTAATGATGAAAAATTGGAAGAAGCTGAAGAGGAGCTTTCTTAACAATGGTGGCATCACCAGCTTCTTCCATGTTCATATATTTATTCTCCTCAGGAAATCTTAAATCAAAGAAGTAAAAAAAACACGTTCAATAGTCCCATTTCAACGGTCGCAATCGCAAAACCAATCCCTGGACATATCTTCCGACCAGAACCAAATGGTAACATCTCATAGCTATTTACTCTAATCTAATTAATGTTTCTACATCACGAAGTCCGAGGTTCGATTATCAGAAGATGCGATTTCTGCAGTTTAATAGAAACAAACTTACAAGAAATCTTCAGTGTGGTGCAAGTAAAACAGTTCGTTATGGTCCCTATGTGGATTCTTGTGGAACATATAGATTGTCAGTTGAAAAATTGTATTTGTCATTGTTTTTCTAATTTGTAATAAATAAAAATTCAGATGCTAATTTTTTTTTGAAAAATATATAATAGTTTTTGTAAAACAATTTTTCATATAACAAATTGGTTAGAAACTGAACAACTAAACATTACCCAGAAACTGAAACGGAATACATTTTTTTTTCTTTAATTGATTTTGTTTTCGTGACATACCATTTGTAAAATTAGAAAAAAATATATATAGTAATTTATTTTATTCTTAAAAAATATTTTCATGTAATAAATTTGGTCAGAAACTGAACACTTAAATATTATCATGAAACCAAAAACGGAATACATGTTTTTATTTATTTATTCTTACTTTAAATGATTTTTCTTTGCTTGTACACCATGAATATTATTGTTTTCCAAAAGAGACACATTTGTATATATTATAGGCCACATACATTTTGACACATATATATCTATTAAAAAAAATTGCTTAAAGAGATAAGATACATAGATAAACACTTGAATTCAAATTAATGAGTTATAATTGTGAGTTAATACATAAAACAAAGTTTCACTTTTCTACCTCTCATCCAGCCAGACAGGAGCGTCCATTTTCTTAAAACATACACATCTCTAATAAAAACGTTTTGAAATTACATAAATACCCCCAAACTTTGAGTAATATAAATAGTCTTCATGTCATCTTCTCCTTCTTCCTCACTCACATACAGTCTTCAGAAATGAGAGGTCAAATGTTCCAACGAACTCCAACAATGGCAGTTGCTTCGGCGATGACGCCTTACTCAAACTACCCTTTTACCTTCTCATCGTCTCACTTTGACGGCGATGAGTTTGTTGACAATCATTTTGATTTTAATATCAGAAAAGAATTGCTTCTCGACCCAAACGACATCGTGATGGGAGAGATGATCGGAGAAGGAGCCTACTCCATCGTCTACAAAGGCTTGTGTGTTTCATCTCTCTCTAAGATTTTTTTTTCTTTATTTTATTAANTCTCTCTCTCTCTCTCTCTCTCTCTCTCTCTCTCTCTCTCTCTCTCTCTCTCTCTCTAAGATTTATTTTTCTTTATTTTATTAATTAAATGTGTTTAGTTAATTAATGTTACCAACTTTTTTTTTGTTTAAGGATAAATGTTGCTCTTTTATTTTTGCTTGTTCTTTATTTTCTTTCTTCCATTTTGATTTAATTTTGAGTTTAGAGTGTTCCTAAATAATTTAGGGCTAAACTTTTTAGCGTATGAGTTTTAGGATTCCTGTGATGATTGAAAATGAACAAACCATTGTGAAGTTTTCATTGAAGCAGTAAGTGATGTTTTGGCTAATTAATGTCGTGAGGCAAACTAAAGATATATCATAATCTTTGTCAAATGTGTATTCAATTAGATCTACTCCACAAGTTTAGGGCTAAACTTTATGATATATGATTTAATTTTGAGTTTAGAGTGTTCCTAAATAATTTAGGGCTAAACTTTTTAGCGTATGAGTTTTAGGATTCCTTTGTTTATTGAAAATGAACAAACCATTGTGAAGTTTTCATTGAAGCAATAAGTGAAGTTTTGGCTAATGTCGTGAGGCAAACTAAAGATATATTATAATCTTTGTCAAATATGTATTCAATTAAATCTACTCCACAAGTTTATGTGAATCTAATATTTTTTTTTATATAGAAACCGTTAATGACTGTTTTTGATTAACATCTAATTACCTCAAACATTCGGATATTCCGAGGTTTTTTCATATGATTTTTTTAATGATTTATAGATTCAAAAACCAAATTCCTGTGGCGGTGAAGATAGTGCAGCCAAGTAGAACAGCTGCTGTAAGCAAACAGCACAAGGAAAAGTTTCAAAAGGAAGTGCTGTCCCTATCCAACATTAATCATAATAACATTGTTAAGGTAAAAAATGAAAAAGAAGAAGATCTTTTGGTGTTTTCAATCATATGTTATAAATAATGATGAGTAAACATGGGTTTTGCTGAATTGACAGTTTTTTGGAGCTTGCATAGAGCCACAATTGATGATTGTTACCGAACTCCTCAAAGGCGGTAGTCTTCAAAAGTTCTTGTGGGACTCTCGTCCAACCCCTCTTGATCTGAAGATGTCACTAAGCTTTGCTTTGGATATTTCTCGAGCCATGGAGTATATGCACTCAAATGGCATCATTCACCGAGATCTAAAGCCAAGTAATATATGCTCCAATATTTGCATACTCTCTCTTGTAAAGAAACAAATTAATATTTTTCTCTCTGTGTCTAGGGAATGTGTTGCTAACAAGTGATCTGACACAAGTGAAGTTAGCTGATTTTGGACTTGCAAGAGAGGAGACTGTGGGTTGTATGACTAGTGAGGCTGTCACTTACAGATGGATGGCTCCTGAGGTGAATCTCTGAGCTCAATCTTCGACACTATGACTCATAGAAACATATATAAATGAATGTTTTTATGTTTTGTATCCAGGTATTTAGCCGTGAACCGCTCAGAAGAGGGGAGAAAAAGCATTATGATCACAAAGCTGATGTTTACAGTTTCGCCATAGTTTTCTGGGAGTTGCTTACTAACTAACAACCATTCAGTGGAATGTATCAAATCTGTGTGCCTTATTTTGTCAGCCAGGTAAAAACTCACAAAATCAACATTTTTTTACCCGGAAACTCTCTTAAAAATGGATGAGATTTTGAAAATGTGATGTATATTCTTTTCTTAAAGAATGAGAGGCCAAGCGTTAGGGATATTCCGGATGAAATTGTCGCCATTCTGGAATCTTGTGGGGTAGAGGACTCGAACGCACGTCCTGAGTTTAAGGAGATTACTGTCTTATTGAAACACTTGCTAAGCAGTTTGGGCTCGGATGACGACGGTAGTAGCTGTAATGCAACAGTAATAATCTACGATAATGATTTCGATTCAATGGACGATTCAATGGATGATTCAATGGATGAGGGTTCAACGAGCAATTCGATTCAAGAGCGTCATTGCCAAGAGGTGAGACCTAAGGAGAAGAAGAAGATGAAGAAGAAAGTGATGAATTTGATACGCCCTTTCTTCAAGATGTTCAGGGCTTGTTTGTACAAGCCATGACCAACTTTTATGTTTTCCATAAAGGTTGGAAAGAAAAGGGTTTTGAGCTTCTTTCATTACAAAACCCATAGGAAGTTGAAACAATAAGACAAGACTGAAACTTTTGTCAGTGTTTGTTTGTTATTTTTGGGTTTTGTTGTTTTTTCCTTGTTGTTTTTTTGTTGTTCTTGTTGTTAAAAAAAAAAAAAAAGCAATGCATTGCCATTTTTCTTTTCAATGAAATTTCAACTATATCGATGTTTTATTGTTATCCATTGAATGAATCTCAGGTAGATTTGGATGAATTTAACATTTTAAATCTAAATGATAATCATCGTAATACAGATTTATGTTACACGTACGATTGGTTAGGGATGTATATGTATATTAATTACTGTATAAATTATATTTACAATTTTAACTGTAGTTTCAAATTTCAACAGATTAATTATATATTAATCTATAGTGTAAATTGTATTTGTAATCTTGTTAAAATTTTATTGGAGTAGTTCATAAACCTTCCGCTTGGCCAACTTACCAACTTTAGTCGACTGAGATTCTTGGATGTTTACAGATGCATCAATGAATGACGTGTGTAGTATATGAGTTTTCGGATACAAATAAAATAGCTTCCTCAATTTCTCAAACCGTTATAGTGGAAAATCGAAAACAATTTTCAGTAGCATCAGGTTTCCTTCTTTTGTCGCATGATCTTTTTATCGTACAGCGATCCTTTATCTCTGTGTGAAAAAAGGTTTTTGTTCTTTCCTCGTTTGCTCTAGTCCGTGGTGTATGTTTTGAATTTTTTTTTTTTTTTAAATACATGAATTAGCTCTCTTGTTTGACAAACATAAACTTGGATAACTTTTGAAGTGATCTTGCCATACGTTGATACTAAAATAGCATATCATTTACGTGAACATTGGCTATATATTCTATCAAGTTGCTACTGTTATCTTTTTCCGACAATCATATAATTTTTGTTTGTTTTTCGGTAACATGCATTTTACAACCACGTAGTAGTGGGCTATTGGTTCCCAATTGTAGAAAAGTTGTCATGTTAGTTTAGACCAGGGACTGATTTCCTGTATCCAATCTAACTACTTCAATTTGACCAGTCGAAATGGTGTCATGATTTATACCCATTTGGAAGTCCGGTGAGTAGGCTACTCGACGGCTAAACTCACCCTAAGAGAATTAGTCGGGTGTTAAAAAAGTTGGATCCCTAAAAAAAAAACATGCAGTTCAAGGTTTAAATTCAGATATAGTGATCGATACAACGATAACACTAGTACAAACCAGTAGACTATATGCCATGATCGTTGTTTGGGCAAATTTTAACTCGTTCGAATCAAAACAGTTATATACGGATCGACAGAAGATAGTATCTCTTTATTCATGAATAATCTTCAAACAACATCGCTTTAAATTACAGTTTATCGAATCAAAACTGCTCAATGGTTATGAATCGCGTGTCGAATCTTCGATCATCGTTAGCCCTTTGGAATCGGTTCTCTAGGGTTTTTTTTTGTTTCCTCTACTCTCTATTTTAGACTTCTATTTATAGGTCCATGTCAAGCCCTGATTTCCTCTGAATTAGGAATGACGAGTCTTTGTTAAATGTTAATTCCATAAAGATAATAACTAACGTGGCAATACCAATATATACATAATCGAATAGTGGGTTTATTTTAGAGTATTACCGGTGCAGGGCCTTCAATAAATTGGAAATTAGTTTTGTAAAAAGGTCATTGTTAATTACTTGTAACTATTGGCATATGAAATATCTATTTAACCCCTACTTTATTTATCGCATAGCTAATATTGATGAGGAGAGAGGGTTTCATTTTTGGGTTTATGTCAAAGAACCTTTGTTCAATTACTCTAGTTTTAATTTCAAATTGGAAAATTAAAATAAAATAAAATCATAAAAAACCTTGTTGCCTCCTTCGCTGTTACAGTCCATCTTTTTTCAATTTGCCGTCAAACATTTTTTCTCTTCTTCATCTTCTTCCCGTCGTGATACTTAACCTCCTCTGATCTCTAACGATGATGTCTCATTTCTTCATTTTTTTCTTCAGATGACTGATCTAGAACTACCCAATCGACTGTTCGCCGCCGGTGAAGAGCTCAACGGAGTTCGAGTAAATCCTTAATTTGTGGCGAGAAGATTAGCCAGAGGAGTTGAGCAAGGAGATGTGGCGAGGCTCATATATAGGTTTCGATTCAGTTTCCACCGAAAAAAGCAAAAGATGGTGGTGGTGAAGAAGACGTCGGTGAAGAAGTTGATGGCCGTGGTGGTGACGGTGCTATAACCCTACAAGAAAACAGGCTATTTCCGACGGAACTCAGCTGTCGGCCACAGTTCGTCGGAAATGTGACTTCCGTCGGAAATCCGTCAGAATTTTCCGACGGATTCAGGGCGTTGGAATACCGTCGGAAATTTCTGACGGAAAACTGACGGCCTAATTTCCAACAGCATTTCCGACGGATATTTGATCGGAAATTACGTCGGAAGTCTGTTGGTTGGCCGTCGTGTATTTCTGACGGAATTCCGACGGATATATTTTCGACGGATAATTGATCGGAAGTTTTTGTCGGAAGTCCATCGGATGCTCGTCGGAAATAGGTTCCGACGGATTTGCGACGGATAACCGATGGACAATTTCCGACGGATTTGCGACGGATAAAGAATATATTCTATTTTGAATTTTATTTAATTAATTTTTTTTTTTTGAAATTTATAAATTAGAAATATAAATTTGATAAATAATAAATATTAAAATTCATTAAACAAAATTAAAAATTCATTACACATTAAAAAAAATGTTCAAAAAAAAAACCATAAAATAAAATATTTAAACAGTTGGAGAGTCCCCGGAGTCGTCGTCGGGATTATTATCCCGAAACATTTATGCATCATCGTCTTCCAACGAGGAGAGCTTCTTAGTGGTAGACTGTTGCTCCGTCCGTAGCTCTTCGACCTGTTGGTCACGGTCTTTCACCGTTTGGGTGAGCTTCTCGATTTCTACCCGGTACTCCGAAGGATAACGAGGAAGCGATGAAGAAGATTCATGGGTCGGAAGAGTGCCTAACCCAGCGAATCGACCTTTCACTTGTCGGGTTTGCTGTTAATATTTATAACCGTTAATAATTAAATAACAAAAATAAAAAGAAAACGAAATGAAATTAAAACTTACCTCAAGTACAATCTGGTTTATCTCTTCCCGGGATAACATGTTCGAGGACGTCGATCCGTCGATAGTGAGCTGCGATATTGAAACTTCACGGTCAAGCTTCGTCTTCTTGCTCTTCTCGACAACATCCTGCTTCCCCAAGTCATGTATCTGACCGGTTTTCTTGTTGGTGTGCCTCTGGTCGATGAGTTTAAGATAATCGGGTCCGGAACCAGATTCTTTCGCCTGGAAAATTTGTTAAGTTAAATAAATATAAAAAACAAAATTAGTAATAAAATATTGAAATTAAACTTACCATTTCCATCGCTTTCTGTTCGATAGTCTTTGCGCCCCCGTTGTGGATGTAGACCTCTTTCCCGCTTCGTTGGCTCTTTCGGTTCTTCGACAGTTGGTCGGAGGTCTTTTTCGTCGCAGGCTTACTCCAATACTCACAGATAGGGCTGGGCAAATTATCCGGATCCGAAAATCCGAACCGGTACCGAACCGAAAATACCCGAACCGAATCTGATCCGAATTTTTAAAATACCCGATCGGATCCTAAATTCCAATACCCGAAGAACCGAACCCGAATCGGTACCGAACCGAGAACCGAATGGGTACCCGAAATACCCGAAGTGTAATTATATACCCAAATATATTAATTATATTTAGACTTTATATAACCTAAATACACAAAATTACAACTATAAACCCGAATATATTAATTTTTTTTTGGGTATTTCGGGTATCTTAGATATATTTTCGATATTATGGGTATATTAAATACAACTATTTTGTTTTTTTCTGAAATTTTTGGGTATTTTGGATATTTTTGGTTTGAAAGTATTATTGAAATGAATATTCATGTTTTGTGTTTTTCTCGGATTTCGGGTTATTCGGGTCTTTTGGATACTTTTGGATACTTTCGGATCCGGATCCGAACATACCCGAAAAATTTCGGATCTTAAAAAAAATACCCGATCAGATCCGAACCCGAACCGAACCCGATCCGAATTTTTAAAATACCCGATCGGTACCTAAATCCCTAAACCCGAAATACCCGAAACCCGAAATACCCGACCCGAACCCGATCCGAAGATCCGAACGCCCAACCCTAGCAGCCGATTGCTGGGAATCCGGGATATGAGTTTCCGAACTCGTTGGTCCCGGAGGCGTACACCGAGAACCCCGAGACCGGCGTCCTTGGTTGCCGCCTCCCAACTGAAGTACGTCCTCGTGATCCATGCGGAAAACCGTAAAATAGTTAGTAAATTAACAAAATTTTCAAAAGTTACCAAAAAAATTTTGAAATTTCCCAAAAAAATTTCGTAAAAATTCAAATTTTCAAAAAAATTCAAAAATTTGGAAAAATTTTAATTCCCAAAAAATTATAAAAACGAATATATTTGAAAACATTTTTATTATTTACAAATATTTTAAAAACGTTTTAAATATATACAAATGTTTAAAAAACGTTTTTATTACTAAAAAAATATTTTAAAAACGATTTTCATGTATACAAATATTTGAAAAACGTTTTTATTACTAAAAAAATATTTTAAAAATGATTTTAATATATACAAATATTGTAAAAACGTTTTTATTACTAAAACAAGATTTTAAAAACGATTTTAATATATACAAATATTTTTAAAACGTTTTTATTACTAAACAAATATTTTAAAAATGATTTTAATATATACAAATATTTGAAAAACGTTTTTATTACTAAAAACTATTTTTAAAATTATTTTAATATATAAAAATATTGTAAAAACGTTTTTATTACTAAAACAATATTTTAAAATGATTTTAATATATACAAATATTTTTAAAACGTTTTTATTACTAAACAAATATTTTAAAAACGATTTTAATATATGCAAATCTTTGAAAAACGTTTTTATTACTAAAAAATATTTGAAAAATGATTTTAATATATACAAATATTGTAAAAACGTTTTTATTACTAAAACAATATTTTAAAAATGATTTTAATATATACAAATATTTTTAAATCGTTTTTATTACTAAAAAAAATTTTAAAAACGATTTTAATATATACAAATATTTTATAAATTTTTATTACTAAAAAAATATTTTAAAACGTTTTTAATATATAACGTTTTTATTATGTTAAAAATTCAATTGTAATTTTCTAAATACTTAAAAAATATTTAGAAACGTTTTTAAAAAATCAAAAATTTGTTTTCTAAATCTAACAATTCTAAATCAACAATCTAATCACATAAACCCTAACACTAATATTATTCTACATAACAAATTGTATTCTAACCACCTAACAGTACACATAAATTGAATTCTAATAACCTAACTAATATATTCCCTAAAATCTAACAAGATCTAAAAAAAAATAAAGGAATTGATGAAACTTACATGGTTTTGAGAAGAGAGAGTTGAGGAATTGACGAGAGAGTTGAGGAATTGAAGAAGAAATGAGGAATTGTAAGGAAGAAGAAGAGAGAAGAGATTCTCGGTGAGGAAGAAGAAGAGAGAAGAGGAGAAGAAGAGTCGGAAGAGAGAGAGAGAGAAGAGATAAATGAAGAAAGAAACTTACGCTTTTGTCGATATATATCGATGTCCGTCGGAAATCCGTCGGATTCCGAAAAATAATTTCATTTACGCGGTTGATATTCCCGCGGTATCGAAAGTACCAAAGACCGTCGGAAATCCGTCGGAAATTTTCGACGGATTTCCGATGGATTTGAAAAGATAAGGTATATTCCTTGCATGTTTGTCGATTGGCCAGTCAACAGGCACGTGTCATATTTGCCAGATCCGTCGGAAATTCGTCCGAAATTTTCGACGGATTTAGGGTATATTTGGGGTTTAGGGTTTAGAGTCTTTTTATATGATTTAGGGACCGGTAATTTACATGTTTCATTCAAAATATATGAAATTCATCAATATTAAAGGCTTTGCATGAGTTTATAACTTATACAACATCAAAACCTATCATTTCACATAAATCAACTATATCTTATACTATAACTTATACAAACACTTCCATCAAATTTTATAAATTCTATAGAACTTGTCATTTTTTTGAAATATGACAAGTTCAACCTATTGTATATACATCATACAAGTGTTTGTAAACAATTTCCACAAAAACAACCTATACCATATACCCTAAACAATATTTTTGAAAATATCCATCGGAAATTCAGTTACCCCGGCTAAAACTTGATTCAGTTTCAGCCGAGGTAACTAAGGCCGTCGGAAAGCCGTCGGAAATTTCCGACGGATTCAGTTACCCCGGCTAAAACTGGGATTCAGTTACAGCCGAGGAACTACCCAATCGACTGATGTCTCATTTCTTCATTTTTTTCTTCAGATGACTGATCTAGAACTACCCAATCGACTGTTCGCCGCCGGTGAAGAGCTCAACGGAGTTCGAGTAAATCCTCAATTTGTGGCGAGAAGATTAGCCAGAGGAGTTGAGCGAGGAGATGTGGCGAGGCTCATATATAGGTTTCGATTCAGTTTCCACTGACAAAACCAAAAGATGGTGGTGGTGAAGAAGACGTCGGTGAAGAAGTTGATGGCCATGGTGGTGACGGTGCTATAATTAATTCCCTTTAAACTGTTGAGATATTATACATGTCATCATCGAAATCTATGGAGGTCTGGCGAACAACGGAAACATCTCAGACTCGTGTTACACAACTCTGATAATATGAGTTATCTTGATAATGTAATAGATAATTCATAATCAAATATGAGTTATCTTGATAATATGAAATAACAATATAAGTTATCTTGATAATCAAATAGATATCTATAATCAAATATGAGTTATCTTGATGATAAAAGTTATTGATGCGAGTTATCTTGATAATCGAATAAATATCTATGATCAAATATGAGTTATCTTGATAATAAGAATTATCAATATGAGTTATCTTGATAATCAAATAAATACCAATAAATATGAGTTATCTTGATAATCAAATATGAGTTTAATATATGTTATCGTGATAATCAAATAGATATGTATAAAAAACACAAGGGTTATTGTAATGCAATACCCTCAATAACTTGGAAATTAGATGCATGGATATTTCTCGAGCATTAAATGTTGTGTCCCCTGCAATCCACTTTCTCGTTTGCAATATTTGTAGGGGTATTTTGGTCATAATATGCACATTACTTTTTCCAAAACTAATATCAACTTATTGAACGGTACTTACCTAAATGTTTTTTTATCTGAGTCTACTTATTTAATTCACCCTTTATTTTATCCAACAATCGTTATTCTTTTCTAGTTATATCATAAAACGTACTTAAATAAATATGAACAACATCATATATACTAAACCAAGAAAAAAAATATCATGTATGCAGTGATTTAAATAATGTATCTCGAAGCATCGCAAATGGGAAAAGAGACCAATAGATATATATCCATTTCATGAACTAAAGGACCTTATTTAACTGTGTGAAGCGTTAAAATGGAAGATCGAAGACAATTTTATATTGCATTAGGTTTTATTTCTTGATTGCATCATGATATGTGTATATTAGGGTTCTTATATATATATTTCCTTGTTAGCTCTATTTTGTGGTGTATGTTTTGGACTATGGTTCGTTTTATCATTGAATTGAATCAGAAGAAGAAACAGAAAGAATATAAATTAGATCTCTTGTTTTGACAGACATAGAGTGGTCTTTTGTACATTCCGACTAATTAGATATACTTTTTTTTAACAAAAATATAATATATCGCCATGCTATTTCATTTGCAACCATCACGAACGTTGGCTATATATTATATTAAATTTTTATTATTATCGTTTTCCGTCAATCACGTTTTTTTTTTTTTACAATAATATGCATTCTATAAAGTTTGAATTTAGATATAATAACATAGTAATAACACTAGTACAAACTACTAAACTATATGGCATGGTCATTATTTTTTAGTTGTATCATGAAACATATATATTTAATTACCATATGATCCATGTATACAAATACATCATATATATAGGCAGTGATTTAGTTAATGTATCACGAAGCATCAAAGAATGGCAAAAGAGACCAATAGGTATATATCAGTTTCATTGTAATAAAGAAGTGTTTTCAATTGTCCGTGTTAGGATTTAAACTTTAATCGTATTCCAAATCTATCTTTGATTTATAAATTTAAAAACACAAGAATTTGTTCACTCAGTTCACAGTCTCTAACCGCTACGTATGGGGTGGATCCAGAATCTACAACATCCACTATAAAGAAACGGAAAACACTTCTGATGTGGTTTACAATATGAAGATCACTTACGCTTTACGAGGCGCCTCCAAGACGATCGGAATCCAAGACGATCGGACTCTTCGAGACTCGGGATTACGTATTCCTTGAATTGTACACATGTATTTATAATAATAAAAAAACTATAGAAAATTTTTAAGACCTAATAACTAGCCCAAATTGTGAGTTAACTGAAGTCCGTTATCTCACAGACCGAAGTGTTAAAGTGGAAGATTGAAGACAATCTTATGTCGTATTAGGTTTTAATTTTTTTTTTTTTAATATGCTCTATCGACTGATCCGATCAGTCTCGGTAAGAACGCACCGAGGTGCTACAGAGTGGACTATTCCCAGGTTCAACGGACACCATGTGCCCCGAGCTAGGCTCGGGTCAACGGGCCATGAAATCCAAATGGGTCACCACCCCGCATATTCGAGTTTGGAATGCCTTCCGACTAATGTTAGGGGTAGCCAAATCGCTTGTTATTGAACTATCAAATAAACTGTCATGGCATTTGGCTCAGTCCTAGACTTCTCACACAAATGTGATTTTTGTTTTCCGAAAAGTTCGAACCCGTGAGAGAGAGATGTAACGCATTCTCAGGTCTTATCTACCACTGGAGCACATAAATTGTTTTGTTTTATCATGAGCGACCCCTTTACCTTTGTGTAAAAGGGGATTGTGTTCGTTCGTCGTTTGCTCTGTTTCGTGGTGTATGTTTTGGACATTAGTTCTATTTAATTTATAATAAACAAAAAACACTTTTCATTATCGTCGGTTTGGTTTTATAAAGAAACAATTTACAGTCGAACCGAGCTTTGAAATTTATCAATTTGATTTGAACCATGGGCCTCTAAGTAGTTAATTTAGTAGTATTTATATGTTTGGGCCTACTTAGAGGTAATTGGGCTTTCGAATTATAATCTTTTTTATCAACTTATATTATATTAATCAGCAAAAGCACGGATGATACAAATAGAAAAATTACATAAACAAACATCTATATATAAAGGAGAATGATTTAAAGTTAGTAACTCACAATATCGCGATACGTGTCGAGTTAATCAATTAGATTTTGACATGTGTAAAAACATTATCAATTAGATTTTGACACATAATATATATATATATATAGGATTTAACAATAAAGGGAAAAAAATATAATATAGACTTAATTATAAAATTAAAGTTAGCACAGAAAAGGAAAATAAATGTTGCTTTTAGATTAAGAAATTTTTCTTAAAGTTTTATTTATTTAACAATAAAAGAAAAAATATAATCTAGACTTAATACTTAAAGTANATAATCTAGACTTAATCCTAAAAGTAAAGTTAGCACAAAAAAAGAAAATAAAAGTTGCTTTTAGATTAAGGAAATTTATCATAATTTTTTTTTAAAACAATAAAGGAAGGAAAAACATATAATATAGACTTAATCTTAAAAGTAAAGTTAGCAAAAAAAAATGGAAAATAAAAGTTGCTTTAAGATTAAAGAAATTTATCTAATTTTTTTATAAAACAATGAAAAAAACAAATTAATGTTTATAANTTTTAAAAAAATGAAAGAAAAAAATTCATATTTATAATAAAGCAATTAAACAATAGATTGACATCCTAAAAATGAAAGTAAACAAAGAAAAATTAAACCAACAAATATCATAAAACCTAAAGTTTAAAAAAGGAAATACAAAATTTTCTATTTTGATTAAAGAAATTAAAAAAAAAGGAATACAATCCTAGAAAGAAAAGAAATTCTAATTCCTCACCTCTATATAACCAATTTGATAGTTTCTCAATTTTACAACAAAAAAAACTTCGTTATATACACCCGCTACACATAAGCTACACCCGAAGTAATCTTATGTGCAATCGAAATTATGATGTATGTTATAAAATATCTTCGCTTCACATATTTTTCGTTATCTACATCCAAAATTATGTTATACGTTATCTAAAATAAAAGCTAAATTATGTTGTACGTTATTGAAATTATGTTAGATGAAATTATGCTTCGTTATGTACATAAGCAAGATTAATAGAAATCAAATAGATTAGTACGTATTAATCGCTTGATAACTAAAAATCAAAGTTAAAAAACAATTAAATCGATTAATAAAAAACTTAAAAATTTTAAAAAGTCAAAGTTAAAAATTTAATCGTAAAGATAAAGTTACTAAAAACATAAAAAATAAAAAGCTAAAAATAAAATTTATCCTCAAAAGAAAAATTAATATATAAAAAAAATATTCATTAGTATTTCCATTTAGATTTAGGAAATTAATCATAAAAGAAAAAGAATTATAATTTATCACCTCTATATAAACCACAATTTGGTAGTGTGTCAATTACCCACCAAAAAATTAAAAGTCCAATAATCGTATCCAAAGCTATTTACTGCATCTTTTCACCAAATTTTTCTTTAAAGGTATATATTTATTTCATCGTAAACTTTGTTTCTAAATTTATGTATTATATATTTTCACGGGTGATCTAATTTTGATTTCTATTTTTTCGTCTTTAATTTTTTTAACGAGTTATAAAAAATTAAATTACAAATCCGCATATATGCGGGTACTTATCTAGTAAATATATATAGGAGAATGATTCAATGTTAGTCACTCGCAAGATCGCGACACGTGTCGAGTTAATCCATTAGATTTTGACACGTGTAAAAAAAAATAATAATTAGATTTTGACACATAATATTAACAATAAAGAAAAAAATATAATCTAGACTTAATCCTAAAAGTAAAGTTAGGAACAAAAAAAAGGAAAATAAAAGTTGTTTTTAGATTAAAGAAATTTATCTTAAATTTTTTTCAAAAAATGAAAAAAAAATCATGTTTATAATAAAACAATTAAACAATAGATTGACATCATAAAAAGGAAAGTAAATAAATAAAAATTAAACCAACAAATATCCTAAAAGTTAAATTTTTTTAAAAAAAAAAAGATAAAAGCAAAAGTTTTAAAAAAGGAGATACAAAATTTTCTATTTTGATTAAGATAATGTTTCAAAGTTGCTAACTCGCAAGATCGCGACACATGTCAAATTAATCGCTTAGATTTTGACACATATATAAAAAAACTTCCAATTAGATTTTGACACATAATATTAACAAAAAAAGTAAAATTTATAATCATTTATTAATCCTAAAAGGTAAAAGGAAAAAATATTAATTATGTTTAGATTAAAGAAATAAAACAAAAACTATAAATAAAAATAAAAGTTAAAAAAAATAAGGAAAAACCATATTTCAAATTAGAATAAAGAAATTAAACAATAGATAACAATAATAAAAAAGAAAAGGAATAAAAGCCAAAATAATATAAAAAAATGAAAAATCATATTTTAGTTTAGAATAAGAAAATCTTATTATATAAAATTAAATGTTTCAAAGTTTTTAATTAACATGATCGCGACATTTGTCAAGTCAAAGTTGGAAAAAAAATTAAATCAATTAATAAAAAACCTTAAAAATTCTGAAAATTTAATAACCGATTCATAATATTAAAAGATAAAGTTACAAAAAATAAAATTAAAAAGTTAAAAAAATAATATAAAAGGTGAAACTAATATAAAAAAGGAAATAATATTCCTTAGCTTTTCCATTTAGATTAAGAAAATTAATCATAAAAGAAAAGAATTCTAAATTTTCACCTCTATATAATCCACAATTTGTTAGTATGTCAATTAGACACCAAAAAATTAAAAATCCAATAATCGTATCCAACGCTATTTACTGCATCTTTTCACCAAATTTTTCTTTCAAGGTATATATTTATTTTATTGCAAACTTTGTTTCTAAAGTATTATATATTTTAACGGGTGATCTAATATTGTTTTCCATTTTTTGACTTTAATTTTTTTTATCACATGCTATAAAATATTAAATTACAAACCCGCATATATGCGGATACTTATCTAGTAATACATAAAATAAAAAATTACAATCAATAAAACAACGAAAATGAAATTTAGCGATCCTTTTATCCGAGAAGTTCTACTCGATGAAAGAATGTCCACACCTCCCTTCTTCATATTCGCATTCGATCTGATGCGATATTTGGCTATTATCCAAACTTTCTCATGATGTATTACATTGACACATCCTCAAGTAAAAACTAAAAATATTCTTCGAATAAGAACCCAATTTATTGATTCTTTCGATAGAAATAATACCTGAGATTGCCAATTTTCAACGACTGTACGAATGTTGCCATACCACAAAGAAAATACGTCTTCCGCTCCAAACCCTCGTACCCTCCATGGCGGTTTCCATGGTGGTTGTTTCCATAGAAATGCCATATCTAACAGAGTAAAATCACTGATAAGAATCGAACTAAAATCCAAAATATGTTGTTTATCATCTTTGTTGACCATATTCACTCCAATCCCCGGATCGAAAATCCAAATGACATACCCAAACCATAAAATGGTGGGTAGTAACTTTCGTTGAGACCATCGCTTCAAACTTGGATCAAATTGGGTTATTTGATTCAAGTAATTCCAAACGATCTCATATATAAATCGCCGGCAACACCACCATGATGGGTATCGGAAGGAAACTCCAACGAGGAGAGGAAGAGTGGTTACTGAGAACCAACATAAATACACAAAGAAGGAAGAGAGAAACAATAAATGTTCTGTCTCTCTCGTTGCCATAAAATTCAAAGAATCAAAAACAGAGAAAAAAGGAAGAGTACACCGACCGACGCCAGAGCCGCCATGTTGTCCTTTCCGGCGTAGAAATATCTGGTCTGAGAGAAATCGGTGTATGAAGAAATTAATCTGGCCGGAGAGAAATCGTCTTTTCGATCGCACGAGAGAGAGAGAGAAGAAACGGTTTTTGATATCGCAACTTGTAAATATATTTTATAAATTATAGCGTATTTATTTGTTCGTATTAGAGATTTTTTTTAATCAAATTTTTATTATAAATCAGGTGGATAATTATAATGACAATTTTTCAACTAACAATATATTCGTTCCACAAGAATTCACTCAGATTGGGACCACGGCGAATGACTTTTCTTGCATCACGTTGATGATTTCCCTTTTTTTAAGCTTGCCTATTTTAACCTGCAGAAATCACATTTTTTGGGAATCGAAACCCAACCTCCTGATGTAGAATCATTAATTAACCCTTAAATCAATCACTAGATTAAGGAGGCTTCCACAAACAGTTTTTAGTGGTTTTGGGGTCAAAATCCTGGCCTAATAAATTGGGCACAGTAAACTTACGGTAAAAATGTCTTGTGAAGTCAAAGAAGCCAAACGAGATCAAATTAGTAACGAGGTGATGGGCCGAGCTGAAAGGCCCATCGGGATACACATCTACGGTCAAAAGGGATTAAATACAGAATTATTAGTCAATCCTGCTGAGACCAAAGACTCGTTCAAACCAATGAGTTAAGCCACCTAAAAGTAACGGTCAGAGCCTCAGACTTAAAAACCATTCATGGCGAATCAGGCGGAGTAAACGGAGGCGTTAAACACGATATCGGAGTATAAAACAAGGACAAGGGCAATGAGTTAAAGACCAGATTCCAACTCTCTACACTACTCTCAACTACAATTTAGTTTTAGACTCAAACACTTATCTTTTATTTGTTCTTGTTCTTGTAAATCTCTCATGAGAATCGAAATATTAATCCAGTTTACATCCCGAAAACCTTGTCCAAAACGCTTTCGAATTCTATTTGTTTTCATCGAGCAACAAATTTTCTGTTTATTGTTTGATAGTCTCTAGATTATTTTTTGTTAAAGATAAACCAAATTACCTCTCTATTTTCATTATTTTTAAATATTGAATGTTGTATTTCTTGTTACAATAGTGGTCTTGTCATGTCATGATATCATTTTATCATTATGGACCTACAATACGATTGGAACAGCAAAAAAATATCTATTGTCGAATCTCTTTTTCTTTTTGCTATCGAATATCTAATCAAATCAGTGGTCAAAAATCGAAAGGTAAAATTTCAATATTCGACCGAAATCTAACGAAAACAATTGGGTCCCAAAACTCTTCATGATTTGGAAAGAGTTTCTATTAAAAGAAGTAAATCTCATCTCCCTATACAAATTCCGATTAAGGCAATGAAAACAAAACAATTCCATTTTTACTGCATTCTCACGTAATTTTTAGATTCAATCATCATCAGTCCTCACTAACTATTTCTTTGCGCTTAAGAATAAGATATAAATTATTAATTAATCAGAGTAAACTTATCTGCAAAATAATTTAAATTTAAACCTTCTCTTTTAAATGGAAGTTTCCTTTTTTGGTGTACAACTACGTACTCTTAATTCAACTCACACTAAAACCTATTGAACAAGAACATAGAAAACTCCAATCTCTGAGACATTAACTTACTGTACTTATGATGTTCTTCTACCAATGTCTTTCACTGAAAACTCTCCTGATCCAAATGCCGCCGCCACATCGATGCCGCCGCTTCCTCCAACTAGAGCGGATAGTCCGTTTCCGGGACCACCGCCATTGCCAACCGCTCTACCTAATCCGAGAAAGTCTAATGTTGTCTGTTTCGGACCAAACACGGAGTTCCCCATCATGAGCTCTTTCAAACCCGAGCTGCTTTCGCCGCCACAAGGCAGTCCCAATCCTAAGCCATGAGGGACTATTGAGTCCATAGAAGGTGAAGACGATGAAACTATGCCTAACCCGCGAAGCAATGATCCTCCCGAAGAAGCTGCTCCCATTTGAGCTGCTTTTTGAAGCAGAGCGGTTGCTGACATTGCGGGCTGAGTTGGGAACCGGGTTGACCCGAGAAATGATGATCCATGACTTGTTGAGAGACCCAAAGAGATGGGTTCGAGGGATGAGGATGGCGCAAATAGACTCTGTGATGAAGAAGAAGATGTGTATATGCTTGGAGAAGCTGATGAAGATTCGAATAAGCCTGCGAAAACGCCGTTTCTTGTAACGTTTAAACCGGTGGGTTTTGGAGCTTCTTGCAAGATTTCAGGAGGGGTTTTTGGGGATTCTGCAAAATCATAAGGAAAAGCGTATAAAATTTGAGACTTTTCTTTTATATAATCAATAGAAAAATTGGGGGAAAGAAAAAAAAGCAAATTAATCATATCTTTGATTTCTTTATCATAAAGAATCAATCAGCCATATAGAACACTAAAACTTACCATACGAATTATGTTCTTAATCAGGTAACAGATAAAATAATACGACGCAACGGACAAAAACCTACTAAACTCCAAGATCACCGACCATTAACACAGACTTCTCATTCTTCGTTTCTTCTAAAACTAGAAAGAAAAAAAACAAGCAAACATAGGGACAAAAATGGATTCCAAATTGCCAAATTTTGCTAATATAGAATTCTATAACAGAGTTTTTTACTTTTACCTGATCGCTTAATCGGAGGAGATTTGATTTTAGCAGACTGAGTTTCCACCGGAGGAAGAAGATTCGGAGACGATGGTGAATTAGCTGCGGCTACAGATTTCGGGTCCGGTGCTTGTTTCTTTCGGGTCAAAACTTCCGGATTCTGCTTCTTACTATGATTATGGCTTCTCGCACTTTCTTCAGCCAAAGCATCACAGAAAGCTCTATGCGTTATAAAGCTATCCCTCCTAGACGAGAAGAACAATCAGAGATTAGAGTTTTAAAAGATTTAGAGATTGAAAAAATCGAAGCACTTTACCTAGAAAACAGAGTACCACAATCGCATTTATACTCTTTAGTGCCACAAATCTTCGAATGAGCTTTCCAATCGGACACAACAGCGTATTTCTTGGAGCATTTATCGCATTTCCACTTCTTCTCGCCGTGTTTCCGACAAAAGTGTTTCTTGATCCCGGTGAGATCTCCTAGAGCGCGTGAAGGGTCGTGATGAACACAGCTAACCTCAGGACAAACGTAAACCTTTTTCCTAACTTCTTTGCTCGATTTCTGCCTGAGTTTCCATGGTAGATTGTGACCTCGACGGTGAAGCTGCAGATTCTGGTCTCTCTGGAATCCTTTGTTGCAGATTTCGCAAACGAATCTGTTTGTTGCTAGTAATGTTTTTGGTGACAAAGCTATGACTTCTGAGCCTGGATCTGAAACGAAACGAAACAAAAAGCTTACCAAAATCAGCAAAATTGAAATAAGAAAAAACAAATTCTAATTTGAGTTATACATAAAGTTTGGATTTTTAAGTTACCGGGCATGCCAGGGAGGTTTCGTTTCTTCTTTCCGGCGGATTTTGGAAGTGGGTTTTGGTTTCCGGTGGATGAGACACTTGCCTCGCCGGAAACTGTGGAGGAGTTATCTAAATCTACCGGCATCGTCAAAAAAAAAATCGAACCTTTTTTTTTTCTTCTCTCTACTGATTCTTGAAGTAACCCAGACGAAAAAGTAAAGTAAGAATGAAATAAATGAAGAAATTTCTCAGCTCATTTTCGTCAACCAAGTTTCAACCTTTAGGGTTTATCTTTTCTCACTCTCCTTTTTCTTTTTACTCTCTCTCTCTCCTCCGTTGTTCTTCAGCTACCAGTCAATCAATCTGCTTTTCGTAAAAACCTTCTTTTTCGCTACCTACCTTTTCTGATAACGATTAAACCAAAAAAGTTAAATTAGAAAGAAAGAAAGAAAGAAACTTTCATTTAAACTCCTCCACTGGAAACGGCGGATTTGTTAGATCCAACGGCTGAGATTCCACCGGAGAGAAACGCCGTTGGGTCTTCCGTTCTCACAAAGCTCTGGTTTTTTTTGCTGTGGTTTTTGTTCTTTTTCGAAAGAGACAGAGAAAGAAGAAGAAGAAGAACAATAAGGCGGCTCGTGAGATTTCGTGTGAAAGAAAGCTACGACCTTCTTTTGGTTTTCCTTTGGTTCTTACGAGACAAAGGAGCCTCTCTCTCTCTCTCTCTCTCTCTCTCTCTCTCTATCAGCACAACTATTATAATTGTTTCTTCTCTTTAATCGATTTTCACAACTTTTCAACACTTTGGATATTTTTAAATTTTGGGAAAATTTTTAAAAATAATAGTTTTTGAGCCATCTAAAAGAAATATTTTGTCGATCCTTGTGGGGTTCGGGTGTTTTCAAGTATTATTATACACAAGTCATTAGTTTACTAGTTAGTTGATTATCTCACTAATCATACATGTATATAAAGCAATTACATTTCTAATTAATTAAAGCATCTTTTCTCATTCATACTTTACGCATTCCTGATAAGTATCTATCTTGATTCTGCTGGACTCCCATGCATTTTATACATATAAAAAAAAAAATATCAATCTCATTGTCTTTCTTGAATTCTTTTAACTAATAATAATCTCATTTTAAATGGATAAAGAAACCTTACGGAGGTTACTAGATAAATGAGTTTTAGGTCAATGATTCATCATATCCCCAAATTGTAAGAAGCAAAGAAAAAGAGAGTTAAAAAACGATTTCACTGCCGTTGTCCTTAAGCGAAGACAGTGGAGGATTTACCGTCACGTTGTCGGACCAAACACTTCCGATGAAAAAGTTAATTTTCCATATTTGTCGATTAAACAACAACAAACAACAGAAGAGAAACAATTACGGAAGTTTTTGAAATTTTGTCGTCTAGCGATGTGATCAAGCTTTTCAGTATCAATACTAACTAGTACACACATTTATTGCAATTGATCGCGTAATTTTGTTGACTTTCACCTGTTAGTTATCTACATGCTACATTACTAAGTTGATTTTGATATAAGGAGGCCTCGTAAGTAGAGCTGGGCATAAAACCCGGAGCCGCCGGATCCAATCGGACTCAAAATATTGGGTTCGTTCGGTTTTGGTTGGTGTGTAAAATCCAAACGGTTATTGTGTACATCTAAATCGGTTTTCGAGTTGGGTATAACCCGAAATTTGATCGGATATCCAAAAAATTACAAATATATCATATTATGTATATATCGCATATACATACCGGGTTATTTCGGATTATTCAGAAACATTTTTAGGATAATTCGAGTTTAAAACCGACCCGAACCGACCCAAATTTAATTTGGGTTTCATATCATGTTTCATTTAAAATCTTAAAATCGACCCGAACCCGACAAGATCAGAGCCGAACCAAAAAATTTCCGGATCCTAAACGGATTCTATCCGCTCCAACTTTGGATATCCAAAAACCAAGAAACTGATCCGAACCTGATCTGTGAACCAGAATGCCCAGGACTACTGGTTAGTGTTTAAGGTGTTGTTAAGATGTTGCCACGTGTATCGTATAATTTCATCTCCCGTTGGATAAAATTCGAATCAGGTAACACCTTTTTAACAATATAATTGTCATCTTTGTCATAATATATGGCATATAAGATTGAATTGTTTTTTTGTTTTCTCTACTTTTGCATTTGATTAAAAAAAAAAGACAGGTGCAACTTTGTATGCCAATTATCCATCAAAAACTAGTGTTTGACTTAATAAACATTTTTTTCTACTATCTAATTTGTATATTAGTTTCCTTTAAAAAAAGCATTATTTTAGGCGTGATAGGGTCCCACAAGATTCCAGAAACACTATTTAGCCAGCTTTGAAATTCTATTTCCTACAAAGAAAAAGTTTCAGCCACTATCACGTAATCACATTAAAGAAATAATAAATTGTTTTTTTTTTAAATTACAAATCGCACTCATAATATTATAATATTATATGTATTGTAAATTTACCAATTACAAAAAAAAAAATTAAGGCTGGTTAAGTGAAAATCAAATATCAAAATACACTGAACCAAAAATAAAGAAGCGATGTGATAATCCAAACATTATTGGGCCGAAATCTCTTTATCCCGAGCTGAGCCCATTAACTTTGTATGTTATTATATTCATCTTATCGTATTTTGTTTCCAACTCATGTGTTAGCTATCTCACTCAACGATAAAAAAAATTTAAACTGGTTTTTCTTTCAAAGAAATTAAAACGTTTTTATTGGAAGATAATGAAATAGGTACAATTAAAATGCATACAAACATATACTCCTTCCGTTTCACAAAAAAATCATTTTGACATATTTCACATATATTAAAAATTCAATATTACCCTTTATTAATAGCTTAAATAAATTTTCCCTCTTTAATTAATACACTAAAACAATAAGGATAAAACTGAATTTTTGTTCAAAATTTTACATTGAAAATATAAAACGACACTCTTTATCAAACAAAAATAAAACCTTAAAATGACATTTTTTTGTGAAACAGATGAAGTAATAAACATGATGTACAAAAATTGACGTTAAATGGGTTAACAACGAAAACAAAATAAAGGTGGTGTTAAGTGTTGTTGGGGATAAATATAATTCTCCTTTGGATCGGCGAATTAGAAGATGACACATGTCATATTAGATTAAACGATAATCTAACATAAAGGTGCACCATCTCGAGAGAGCGCGATTACGAGGTTATGTAATCGAACCCTAGGACATGATAACACATGTTGTATGACATGTCACAATAGACTAGATAACTACTTGACCTAAAAGCATACCATTTAGAGGGGGTGCGATTACGACACTATGTGGTCAAACCATAGGACATGTTAGAACAGGGAAACAAACCACCACCTTTGATGAGGTCATCAAACCAAAACTTCATCAAATCAACCAGATGAAGAATTGTCAGAATTAAAGAAGAATTTTTTATTCGGGTTGGTCAAATACGTATTAATTATCAAGGCTGATTATGTGCTGGAAATCTTTGACCCTCCATTTATTTTAGAAGATTCTAGACATCTTGAGACCATCAAAGTATCAAAAAATATTCCACATTTGATCATACTCCACAAGAGAAGCTTCTCATTAAAGATTAATGGCTAAATTAAAGAAGTTGAAGACCATAATTTATTTTAACTAATTTTTCTCTTTTACATCAATGTAAAAACGTGTAAGTGCTTATATTTGAGCATATATAATTTCAAGTAAGCTCATTGTACAAATCACCCTACTTTGAATTAAAATATATACGTAAAGTTTTACTTACAAAGTTCGTCTTTGTGTTCTTCATTAGAGTTCATAGGTGGATTCATTTGTTCTCTTATTTCTTGTCTATTTTAGTTTGTGGATTCATTTTAAAATACAAGTGTGGATCATAGTCTAATGTGTGGATTCACATAGACATGATTCATGATTTTATCAGAGGGAATTTTGCAACCCTTTGTGGCAATCCTCAACCCACCTTCAAGCTTGTCAACTTTGACATCTTGTGATCAATAAGATTTGGTGAATTCCAATCTTACATCATTTCTACATCAACCCTCTCCCAAAACCATTATTGACTAGCGGGAGTGGAAAGTAAAGAAATGAGTGGTCCCAAAGTGATGGTCCCGAAGTGATGAGGGGTTGCCTTTTCCTGAATCTGGAAACTCGTGCCATGTTACATAGAGAGTGCGGTAGTAGGGAGATGAGTAACACAGACAAGCATATGTTCACTTCCCCGAAGATAACAACATAAACCGGGTAGTAATACCTGGGAAAGTAAGACCCTCAGATAACTGGGTAGAGATACTCAGGAACGTAAGAAGAACTCAATGTCCCTCAAAAGGATATTGAGAAAGGTAAAACCTATTCAAATATAAGCGGGATTATATAAGTATTTTCCATCCAATACTCATTTGAACTAAAATAGACTCTCGCATTAATATTATATATGGCCAATTTTGGCCTATATGGGAGGAAAAAGCAACCAATCGCTGCTCATGAGAAAGATAAAGGTATGTGCAGTTTCTGCAGGCGTGGCGCCAAATCCGTGCTGTTTCGGCGGTTTATGTGTTGTCACATGTCATGGATACAAACATAAGCGACAAAGGAAATACACAGAAAAGCACTTGAGTACTATGTACATGATCCAACAAAGGATCCACAGTCTGACCCACCCGAACTAACATAGCCCGATATACTAACCCATGTCAGGTATTCCTATATATACAACATTCACTCACCGAGAGTGGGGGATCCGATTTTTATCTCACTTAGAGATTTCTCTCGAGACACTTAGCTTTTCTTAACTCTCGAGACCATATATCACCTCTCTTCCGATGAATATTCAGTCTTGTAGCTCGAATATTCTGACTATACTTCCAGAAACCGTTGACTCAAATATGTCAAGATACTCTGCGGATCCATCCTTCCTCAGGGTCCGGAGTCACCATAACTTTCTCTCTTTCACGTTTTCCGGTTATTTCCCATTTCTGACGCAAATCTATGCGATTTTCCTTCCTTGTTACTGACATGAGCGTCAAATAATCATCGAAAAACATGCCTACATCGTATTTTTTGACCTCTTTCCTTGTTTGTTTTGTGATACATGAGACTTGCCTTAAAAAGAACGAAAAAATCCCGAAACAGGTGTTAACCAAACAAAGTAGCTATGTTTCATTTTCGCTTATATAGGCTATACGTAGGAAACGAATGAGATTTAAATTATAAAATTTTCCGGAACAAAGTCTGGACGTAATGGGTAACTCGAGTAAATTAATTTAAAAACTAAATAAATTACATATTTCTCCATTAACATTCGAATTTTTGTTTTTTCAATGGATTTGAGCACCAACATAAATGGTTTTGGAGACGATATTAGAAATTCCCATATCCAAGGAAATATTTGTCGGGATGGGAACAATAATGACGCTGATGTGGTAGAATTTGCAAACGTCGATGACGGCTCAGTTAAAGTGGTTCCATATAGACGTCGTAGAATCGCCTCTTATTCCTCTTCTTCATATTAAAGCCGGTCACTCGGTTTCACAAAGCCCATCAAATATTGATCCAATGTGTTTAATGCTCTCATGTAAATTTTGTATAGTTGACAAAAAAATCTATCGTTTCAAAAGCGGAAGCCTTAATTATAAAACAAAAGATATACTAAAAATTTAATTTAATGGGGGGGGAGGGGGGGACCAAATATTTGAAGTGATTTGTGTTAAAATGACAAATCATATGTTATTCAAACATGGATTTTAAGAAATTTTGTGCTGGAAATCTTTGACCCTTCATTTATTTTAGAAGATTACTAGATATCTTGAGACCATCAAAGTATCAAAAAATATTTCACCTTTGATCATACTCCACAAGAGAAGCTTCTCATTAAAGATTAATGGTTAAATTAAAGGAGTTAAAGCCCATAATTTATCTTTGCTAATTTTTCTCTTTTACATCAATGTAAAAACGTGTAAGTGCTTATATTTGAGCATATATACTTTCAAGTAAGCTCATTGTACAAATCACCCTTCTTTGAATTAAAATATATACGAAAAAGTTTTACTTACAAAGTTCGTCTTTGTGTTCTTCATTAGAGTCCATATGTGGATTCATTTGTTCTCTTATTTCTTGTCTATTTTAGTTTGTGGATTCATTCTAAAATACAAGTGTGGATCATAGTCTAATGTGTGGATTCACATAGACATGATTCGTGATTTTATCAAAGGGAATTTTGCAACCTTTTGTGGCGATCCTCAACCCACCTTCAAGCTTGTCAATTTTGACATCTTGTGATCAATAAGATTTGGTGGATTCCAATCTTACATCATTTCTTCATCAACCCTCTCCTAAAACTATTCTTGACTAGCGGGAGTGGAAAATAAGGAGATGAGTGATCCCGAAGTGATGGTCCCGAAGTGATGAGGGGTTGCCTTTTCCTGAATCCATAAACTCGTGCCATGTTACATGGAGAGTGCGACAGTAGGGAGATGAGTAACCCATACATGCATATGTTCACTTCCCCGACGATAACAACATAAACCGGGTAGCAATACCCGGGAAAGTAAGACTCTCAGATAACTGGGTAGAGATACTCGGGAAGGTAAGAAGAACTCGATGTCCCTCAAAAGGATATTGAGAAAGGTAAAAGCTATTCAAATATACGCAGAATTATATAAGTATTTTCCATCCAATACTCATTTGAACTAAAGTAGACTCTCGCATTAATATTATCTATGGCCAATTTTGGCCTATATGGGAGGAAAAAGCAACCAATCGCTGCTCATGAGGAAGATAAAGGTATGTGCAGTTTCTACAGATGTCGCGCCCAGTCAGTGATGTTTCGGCGGTTTATGTGTTGTCACATGTCAGTGATACAAACATAAGCGACAAAGGAAATACGCAGAAAAGCACTTGAGTACTCTGTACCTGATCTAACAAAGGATCCACAGTCTGACCCACCCGAACAAACATAACCCGATATACTAACCCGGGTCAGGTATTCCTATATATACAACATTCACTCACCGAGAGTGGGGGATCCGATTTTTATCTCACTTAGAGATTTCTCTCGAGACACTTAGCTTTTCTTAAGTCTCGAGACCATATATCACCTCTCTTCCGAGGAATATTCAGTCTTGTGGCTCGAATATTCCGACTATACTTCCGGAAACCGTTCACTCAAATATGTCAAGATACTCTGCGAATCCATTATTCCTCAGGGTCCGGAGTCACCAAAACTTTCTCTCTATCACGTTTTCCGGTTCTTTCCGCATTTCTGACGCAAATCTATGCGGTTTTCCTTCCTTGTTACTGACATGAGCGTCAAATAATCATCGGAAAACATGCCCACATCGTATTTTTCGACATATGGCCTCGTTTATTTTGTGATACATAAGACTTGCCTTAAGAAGAACGAAAATATCCTGAAACCAGTGTTAACCAAACAAAGTAGCTATGTTTCATTTTCGCTTATATAGGCTATACGTAGGAAACGAATGAGATTTAAATTATAAAATTTTCCGGAACAAAGTCTGGACGTAATGGGTAACTCGAGTAAATTAATTTAAAAACTAAATAAAGTACATATTTCTCCATTAACATTCGAATTTTTGTTTTTTTCAATGGATTTGAGCACCAACATAAATGGTTTTGGAGACGATATTAGAAATTCCCATATCCGAGGAAATGTTTGTCGGGATGGAAACAATAATGACGTTGATGTGGTAGAATTTGCAAACGTCGATGACGGCTCAGTCAAAGTGGTTCCATATAGACGTCGTAGAATCGCCTCTTATTCCTCGTCTTCATATTAAAGCCAGTCACTCGGTTTCACAAAGCCCATCAAATATTGATCCAATGTGTTTAATGCTCTCATGTAAATTTTGTATAGTTGACAAAAAAAATCTATCGTTTCAAAAGCGGAAGCCTTAATTATAAAACAAAAGATATACTAAGAATTTAATTATTAGGGGGGGAGGGGGTATTCATTATTCAACCAAATATTTGAAGTGATTTGTGTTAAAATGACAAATCATATGTTATTCAAACATGGATTTTAAGAAATTTTAAAAAAACAAGTGTTATTGATTATAAGATTTATAAATATCTCTTAAAATTCAATGTTTTTTAATTAGTGATTTTAAAGAATACTTTCAAATCCATTGTTATTGGAAATATTTTAATTATTGGGATTTTAATTATATAATGGATTTTGGAAGAATTTCTTAGTTAAAAATACCAATATTTAATCTCATGGTTTTAAGTGAAATTGCAGATAAATTTTATAACAAATTCCCTTTTTATAGTGTAAATCACAAATCAAATTGACATATATGTCTCTTTCTTTCTCTCTCGATAATAAATTTATAAAATATATTAGAATATCTCGCATAATAGTTAATTAGGTGACGTTAAAATTCAAACTCCGCGTAATGCATGGTTTTGATAACCTATTCAACTTATAAGTTTTGTAATAAGTAGTGGAGATATCCGGTCGAATTACCATATACACTCCAAAACAAACAAACTTCGTAAATCTGTGTTGACAAACCAAACAAAAAAACACAAAACACAAAACTTTGCAAATGTTAGGGCATAAAGATAAAACTAGGTGGAGATGACCGCGTCGAAGTTTCACCAAGGAGATAAATTCGACACGGGTGTTAATAGCAACAAAGATATGGGTGCACGGTTTCGTGTTATGGCATAAACAGCCAAATAGATGCATGGTGTCTCAAACTCGCCATTTCTGACTGTAAAGTCATTTGGAGAAAACATCATAACATTCTCCTAGTCATGTTTGTCCATTTACCGAACAAGTCATAGTTGTTTACAAGACCATCGAGATCGTTTTGCCGCTTTTGACATGTTTATTACATTATTTATTGACTGTTTGGTTCAGTGAACAAAAGGAAAGTCTTGAATCCACAACGAATATGTTCCTAGACACTACTTACATCGGTGAGAACATAATCAACGGTGAAAATTGCATAATCAAATATATTTGCTTGTATTTTTTCTCGGTATTTGTGTTCTTTGTAATTAACTCGACAAACTATTCAAGTGAAATTGGCCTAGAACTTTGAATCACATATTGATAGTAACATTTCAAAATGATCTTCTTCTCCATGACCAAACATATTTGGAATTTAGTAAATTTACCCATATGATGAATAGGTATAGTATGAACTTGTAAAAACAAATTCAATTAAACCCAAAATCCAAACTCTTTTTTATATATATAGTAGTAGAACAAAACCTATAATATACAACAATTCGGATGAATCATATGTTTTTAAATTTGTAACACAATTTACGAGATCCACTAATGTCTTCTTTGTAGATATTTGATAAGAAGAAAGAAAAAAAACACCGATAATGGATGGCGTCTTTGTAAATATGTCAAACAAAGGGGTCCACTATTAGTTGCACACTACAGAGACGTGTCGAAATTTTCCAGATCCAAAACCTTACGTCTTTCTAGAGAACCAGCACAAAACTATTCAATCTACACCCTCCATTTATCCACGTCATCGATCCTAAATATATTAATCGAACGGTTGTTAACGCGTTAAATAATTCTTCAAAACCACCCGCCCCCACTTTTTGGCCCTTTTTTTTTGGTTTTTACAGACCCGCCCCAATCAATTAAGAGCCCAACAAGAGAGACGATGTTTAGGTTTTCGTCTTCCTCACGAGGTTTAGTGGCGACTGGTGGTGACCGTACGAATTAGGGTTTCCTTTTACGCCGGTAGAGGAAAAAAATCGAAAAAGGGTTTTTTTTTTTTTGTTTACTCTGTTCTCCTCTAATCGAAAAAGGATTTTTTTTTTTTTTTTTTGGTTTTTCTGTGTTGTGAATCTTCTTCTCCGCGAGTTTCTGGTGCCGTGAAATAGAGATACTGGTGCTGTGAGCTTTTTCAGGCGGGTTTTGTTTTGATGGACGAGATTTGGGAAAGAGCTGTGGAAGCGGCACTGGATGGTCAAACGGACCGTTTAGCTACACGGACTCTAACACTTGATGGTGCTGTGAAATGCGTCCAGGGACGTTTACCACCTCCTAGCCTTCTCGAGAGGTTTCAGAATCTTCAGCATCTTTCGATAGCTAACATCGGTGTTTCTTCGCTCGAGCAGTTCCCTCGGCTCGGGAATCTGCAGAAGCTAATCTTATCGGATAACCGGATCACTGTGGGTCTGGAGTTTCTGGTTGAGGCTGGGCTTGATTCGCTGCGTGATTTGGATTTGTCGAATAACCGGATCCAGTTTGTTGAGGATCTTGCTCCTCTTGCTCAGTTGAAGCTGGTGTCGCTTGATCTGTATGAGTGTCCTGTTACGAGGGTTAAGGATTATCGATCTAGGGTTTTTGCTTTGATTAAGACTTTGAAGTATTTAGATAAGACGGATGCGGAAGGGAACGAGAGGCCTGAATCTGACGATGAAGACGATGAGGAAGATGAAGAGGACGAAGAAGAAGAAGAGGAAGGCGATGAGGAGGATCCTGGAAGCGGGGAGGTTGATGGAGACGAAAGAACAGAGGGTCCTTGGATGAGTAATGGACACAGTGAGAGGCTAGATGGAGTTGTTGATGTGGATGAGGATGAAGAGAGTGATGCAGAGGATGACGAGTCAGAGCAGGCGGCTGGAGTAAACGGGACGAGTTACAGGCCTAATGGGTTTCTTCTTCAAGCTGTAAATGGAGAGGAAGTGGAAGATGATGGTGACGATAGTGAGTCTGGGGAGGAGATTGATGAGGAGGAAGTAGGGGAAGACAATGATGTGGTTGAGGTGCATGAAATTGAAGATAGTGATAACGAGGAAGATGGGGTTGATGATGAAGAAGATGAAGAAGAGGACGATGATGAAGAGGAAGTGGATAACGATGATCGTGGTCTTGGTGGGTCAGGGGGTACAGGGCGGCTAATGAATGCAGGAGAGATTGATGGGCATGAGCAAGGGGATGATGATGAGGATAACGATGGTGAGACTGGTGAGGACGACCAAGGGGTTGAGGATGATGGGGATTTCGGGGATGATGATGGTGAAGAGGAGGTGAGATACTTGGTACTTGCAAATATTTGCAATGTTGGGATATGTGAATTCTATGCTTGCGTTTCACTGATTCTTGCTTTTTGTGATCATTGTTTTCTTTCACTGGTACCTAGTTGCTGTAGCTATATTCTTGATAGGCTTACCACTTCAGCTCGAAATGTCTTATGTCTAAGTCCAGTGTGCTGCAGGTATTCAGATACAGATGTTAGAACTTTGATGATTGATAATGGACGTTTAAGATATGACTTGAGTATGTTGTTATTTTTCTTGCGTGGTTGAGAATATCAGTCCGGTCTTGTATTGTTTTGTTTGCAGCTTAAAGTATCAGGATAGATTTACAGTTTGACTGTTTTTGTTGCTGGAATGGTCCATGTGTGAAGTTTTTTTCATTTGTTTAATGTATGATGTACAATGAACTGATCTCTTTTTTGTTTATGGCTAACCTAGAATTTGATGATTTTGATAGGATGAAGAATCTGGTGAAGGGTACCTTGTCCAGCCAGTGTCTCAAGTGGAAGATCATGATGCTGTGGGTAGTGACATCGAGCCCATCAATGAAGACAATGATCCGGATGAAGAAGAAGAAGTTGAAGATGACCTGCCAATCCCTGACCAGTCCTTGCCATCATCATCTCGTCCAAAGAGAAAACGTGATGACAAAGATGACGGCGAAGATGATGATGGCGATGATGATGACGATGACGACGATGACGGTGTTGATGATGAGGAAGGTTAAACATGTACACACATTATCTAGTTTTCATGAGTTTTGGATGCAAAAGAAGCTCTGCGCCTTCTGGATTAGGACGGCTATATCTGAATGTTCAAATGTCAGTTATGGTCTGGCTGGTGGATTTTCAAATGACGGTTACTCAACTTGGATTTACCGCCTTTTTAGAAACCTACTTTATGGAGGGAAAGAAAAACAAAAAACAAAGACAGCAAAGGATAGTTTCGAGACCTTGTTTCTCTGTTAGAGGGTCTTGTAAGATGCTTATATGTGGATAAATCTTCTGAGTTATAATCGTCTTTTGTTTCACATCCCATTACACTTACACATGTCGTATCATGATTGGTGAGGATGGTTTGCTTAGGATTGTCGTAGTGTGTGAGTGATGCATTTAGATCAAACGGTCGTCAAGGCTTCTTAAAAGCTTATGCAGGAGTTTTGCTATTTTCCACACCATACCAAAATTTTGTGGTAACAGGTGAGAGTTCAAAATCCAATCTTTCTCTCACTCTACCTTTTCTTCTCTCTCTCCTAAAATGATTCTACTATCTCCGATCTCCACCTCTCTACCACCGTCTTTTCACCGGGGAAAATTGATTCGGCGATCGATCAAGCCGTCATGTAGGGTCGTAGCAAAGGCCAAGGACAATACCGAAATTGGCGGATTTCTTGAGAAGGCGGCTATAGCCGGCGGTTTGGTGTCGACGCCAGTTATTGGATGGTCACTCTACACTCTGAAGACCACGGGGTGTGGTTTACCTCCAGGACCGGCTGGTTCAATCGGAGCGTTGGAAGGTGTGAGCTACTTGGTGGTGTTGGGCATCGTGGGCTGGTCTCTGTACACCAAGACTAGAACCGGGTCGGGTCTACCTAATGGGCCGTTTGGGTTGTTGGGTGCGGTCGAGGGCTTGTCGTACCTGTCGGTTCTAGCCATTCTTGTGGTGTTCGGTCTTCAGTTTTTGGATAATGGGTCGGTTCCTGGCCCGCTTCCTAGTGACCAGTGCTTTGGTTAACCAATTTCTTGTTCGTCGTCTGTCACGTGTAATGTCGTATACCAAACGTGTCAATTAATGATTGCTTTCATTATAAAAAATTCAACAAAAAAAAACTATTTTTTTCAAGACTTCGTAAACTAACCACAAAATTTATAGTCATTTAACGGTGCATATTAGAGTTATGTTTTTAAAATTATAAGTTTTTGCGGTTTAACCTGAATAATATTTTAGTTCAGTGTAAAACGGGTTAAATAGATAAATTATTATAAATTGATAACTTTATCTATAATCATTAATTATATATATTGTAAAATTCATATAAATTTTTTTTAAAAAATTTTAAAACAATTTATTTAAAAAAAAATTACAGTTAAATCCTAGTTCTATGTAATTGATATTACATTTGTAAACCCAACCAAATCCTTCTCACTTTGGTTATCTTTTGGATTTCGATCCAATTTCGTAAGAACCGGAATCCGGTTTTAGATTCATCTTGGTTTTGTTAATTTTGATTGTCTCTGCGAATCACACATCTTTACTTCCTCCCGAAAAACCCTAGCTGAGCTCCGAGATCTCTTTGTCGCCATGGAAGACTCCAATGATCCTTTCATGCGTAACCAGAACGCCGCCGTTCAGGCGCGCACTAAGGCTCATAACAGAGCTAATGTTCTTCAGCTTAAACTGGTTAGTCTCTTCTCTCGGATTCGCTAATGAATCCTTTGTTCTACTTCGATATCAATTGGCTTCGACTCGGAATTTAGTTCCTAATTGCCTTTATTATTGAGATTTCGATTCTAGGCCATATGATTGATTGTACCCTATTTTGATCTTGAGTTTTTGATTTGGAACTAGTCTGATTTGTTCAGAGAAGATTTCTCGTTGATTATGTATCTTTCTATTTTGCAGATGGGTCAAAGCCACCCTACTGGCTTAACAAACAATCTCTTGAAGCTCTTTGAGCCACGGCCGCCATTGGAGTACAAACCACCACCGGAGAAGAGAAAGTGTCCACCTTATACAGGTCTGAAACTGGTATATTCGTATTTTGTTTTCAACTTTGCTATCACAAAGCTTTCGTATGTGATTTTGGCATCATGTATTCATTTTAGGCATGGCTCTGTTTGTGAGTAACTTCGCTGAGCCTGGGGATCCTGGATACGCTCCACCTAAGCCAGAAGTTGAAACACCTGTATGATGCACCTTAAAACTGTTTCGGTTATTGGAGCTTTTTGCCCTAGTCTGTGTCTTATAGTCGCGTATTTTTGTTTCACGGTCCAGGCACATAAAAGGGAGAGAATTCAGAAATTACGACTCGAGAAAGGTGTTGAAAAGGCTGCAGAGGACTTAAAGAAATGTAATCCACCATTCATTTTTATTAGCTATATGTTTGTTGCATGTTCATTTCATGCCCTCTTACGGTTTGAGGATTCCAAGTTAACTTGAATTTTTATATGCAGATGACCCAAATAATGATCCGAATGCTTCTGGAGATCCATACAAGACACTATTTGTTTCAAGACTTGTAAGTTGTGCTGTTTTGTGTTGAATGACTTTACTTAGACAGGTGAGTTTTGTTGTGCTTGACTTTAGCCTGTTATCGTTTTGCAGAACTACGAATCCTCTGAGAGTAAGATTAAAAGGGAGTTTGAATCTTATGGACCAATTAAACGGGTAGGTTATTCTGAACATTCCCTTGCGGGTTCGGTAAGAAGTTATCTAATGGCTTCCCCCTCTCAAGCTCTTTGCTCAATATGTTTTATTTTATGTACAGAAGTCTTTAAGGCTATGAATTTTCAATGCTGTTTAAAGCCATCTAGTCTCTTAGAACTTTCTCAAATAATTAAAACTAGAGATGCATACAGTCAATCTCATGTAGTGTCACAAACCTCTTCTGTGATGTTCTGGAGCAAGATCTGCTATAGTTGCTTTTAATTTATTTGTCTCTTCAGAGGACAAATACTCTATCCTTTTACTATTATTTAGAGGTTGTGAGTTTAATGGTTTCCTAATCAACGAGGTATTTACTCAATCTGTAAAGACCTCTACTCAACCTGGTAAGCCAGTTAGAAAGATTTTCTGCCTATACTCCCAAAGCCATTCTGTCCCAAAGAAAATGCTTCATCAGGAAGCAGAAATACCGAGTTGGGCAGTGAATATAAGCTCTTTATTTTCAAGCAACCAAGGTTACTGGTATCATACACTTTACGCTTTTGGTAGTTTGGTAGTATCAGGAACCCTTCTCTCTTTTCGTATTTTAACATCTATAGAAATTCAGTATCTGGGAGTTGGGTTACTATGAAGATCTGGTTCACATTTTATTCATTTTTAGTAATCTTAATTTTGAAGAGGTTTCTATACCCTGGTAAGGGGTGGTTTATTAGACCCTTCAGAAATGGTAAATTTGCTGCAATGCATCCAATTTACTGCCAATTCTTGATGTGCGTGGTGACGGTCTCGGATTTGGAAGCTTATTAAAATAAAGGTTGCCTGCCTTATAGAGCTGCCTGTTTGTTTGAATATGAAACATTCTTTCTTTCTGAAAATCGATCTTGTTCTTGCAGATCTTTGATTTGTTAATGTCTTCTTCTTCTTGCAGGTTCAATTGGTGACTGATCAGCTGACTAACAAACCAAGAGGATATGCTTTCATTGAGTACATGCACACCCGTGACATGAAAGGTCGGACTGAATCTGTTTTCTCTCAATCCTTTTTTCTCTCTCCCTGAGATGTTTGTTCTTTCTTATTGACTGTGCATCGTGTGCTTTGTTGGTCTTCTTACAGCTGCATATAAACAAGCTGATGGACAAAAGATCGACGGTAGAAGAGTGTTGGTTGATGTTGAGAGAGGTAGAACCGTTCCAAACTGGCGTCCACGCAGGCTTGGTGGTGGACTTGGGACCTCAAGAGTCGGTGGTGGTGGTGAAGAAACTGTTGGGGAACAACTGGCGTCCACGCAAGGTAGAACGTCCCAGTCAGAAGAGCCAACAAGACCACGGGAAGAGCGGTAACAATATATATATAGATATATTTCATTCATCACTATTTGCCTTGTTTTGACCAATTTTGTGCTGATAATGTTGTGGCCTTGTCTGTCCAGTGAGAAATCTCGGGAAAAGGGAAAAGAAAGGGAACGAGAAAGGTCTCGTGAGCTGTCCATTGAACAGCCTCGAGAGCGGTCTCATGACAGACCGAGAGAGGATAGAGAGAGAGAAAGCAGACGTGACCGAGGAGGCGGAGATAGGGATAGAGAAAGAGACAGCAGACGTGACCGTGAGCGGAACCGTGATAGAGGAGACAGAGACCACCGCCGCGACCGTGACAGGGGACGAGACCGTACTACAAGGGATCATGACAGAGACCGCGATAGAAAGAGGGAGCGAGATTATGAAGGAGGTGAAAATGAGCACGAAGGTGGTGGTGGTCGGTCCCGTGAAAGAGAGCCGGAGTATGAGCGGAGCGTGTCAAAGCACCATGACCGAGACAGACATGGCGAGCCAGAAGAGAGCCGTAGCAACTACTACGAAGACGACCAGGGGGACACAGACCGGTATAGTCATCGCTACGATAAAATGGAGGAAGATGAGTACAGATATGAACGTGATTACAAGCGGTCTGAGAGATCAGAGTCACGTGAGTATGCTCGCTGATGTATCCTTGGCCTGTTTATTTGTTTTTGTTTTTCAATTTTCTTCCAAGAAAAAAAAAGTGAGTCTAAAAACTCTGTAACTTGGGGATCTTTTTTTTTTTTTTATATGTCAAACATGATGCGAATTTGTTTATTACTGCAGAATATTTGTTGGTCTAGTGATTGCTGTTTTATTATTCTAGTATAAATTTTCTTTCGAAATTGTCACAGCCGAGGCAACAAAACAAAAGACACCAGCCGTGTATTTCTCAACATGTGGCCTACCCTTTTCCAATCACTCGTTTTCACATTGTTTTGATATCAGCTTTAAACCTGTTTTCAAAATCAATCACAAGATTCCAAATAGCAAAAAATATCATCAAATGAAATGGAGTGCATTACATAACCAATCCAATTTCGTATGTCAAACTGCAACATTTCATCCTCTTCATCACTTTCGACCAATGGTTGTGGATCTCCAAGTTGCGACAAACGGATCTGCTCCAATTCGACCATACACCTCTTTTTATTGGTCGTCTTGTCTTCATCCACAATGGACTTCTTCTCAGCCACAATCTGACCATCCACAAGCATCTTCTTATACACAATAATTTGACCGTCTTGTCCAAGAATCCTGTTAATGCTGAAGTGGTAAGTAGCTTTACTCAAATCTCTAGAAGTAAAGAGTATTGTCATGTCAATGTTGCATACTGTTGAACTTAGATCATCATTGTGCTTGAAAAATCTCCTTTTCGGTTGATTTTCATTTGTCTTTTAATAACAATGTGTAACCAGAAGCCCACACCGATAAGTCGATAACCAACAAAACACCACAACTATATGTGACCAAATTCAATAAAAATAAAAATTGGATTACATTTTTTATGTTTTAAATCGGATTTAATTTTTATAGATCTTAAATCATTTGACCAAAATAAATCCAAATATAAGTAAAATCAATTTTATTTTATTGGAAAAATATTTTAGTTATATAGAATTATTTAAAGTTAAGTAAATTTTTAATTTTGCTTTTCGTAATTTTACACTTGTGTTTATAATATAGTTTTATGTAAGATTTTTTTAGCTTTCATTTGAATTTTTTTAGTTATCCAAATAACCCAAACCCAAATTTATAAAAATTCCAAAGACAAATCCAAATCCAACATTTTAAAGTTTGTAGCAATCCAAATCCAAAGACAAATCCAAAGAAGGGATAACCCATTTTCTCTCTCTTCTCCCTCTTTCGAACAGTTTCGCAAAAGTAGATCTAGATCTACAATCCTTTCTTCTCCGGCGCCGGCGGCTCCCTTAGCGCCGGCGTCGGCTCCCTTAGCGCCGGCGTCGGACCTTGCTTGTTTCTTCTCGATTGTAGGTCTGGTCGTCGTGCCGGTTGTAGCTGCGGAGAGTGGTCTCGGCGGATGGTTCTCGCCGACGGTGGCGCGGGCTTCAGCGGCGTCGCTGGATCCGCGGTGGAGGAGGGTCGCCTTCTTGCGAGGTTGGCGTTCTCTCCTCCGTCTGCCTTGATTTCTTCAGCCGCTCCTCCTCTTTTCTCGCGACCGGCGGTTTTCTTCTCCCCGGCGGCTCCATCGGCTTTCTTTTAGGGCCTCCTGCCAATGGCGAGCACTTTGGCCGTAGTCGAAGGTAAGGGGGTGGTGGTTGGCTCCCTCGACGGTGGTCCCTCTCAAGCTTCTTTCCCGAGGCGGAGGAGTGGTGGCAAGGCTGTTCGGAGCTCCTCGGAACCGGCAGCGGAGTACTTGGATCTTGAGAACAAATCTGAGCTTCGGTTATGGTGTCGAGGGTAGCTCTTGTCTCAGTGTGGCAAGCCTCGGAGTGGTGGGTCTCGTTTTTCGGCAGGTGTGGCTCCACCGGCGGTGTCTCTCAGCGGTGGGTCGAGGCGTGTTGCTCGACGGTAGCTTTGTTCGGCTCGTGTGGCGGTTAAGCTCTGGCGACGTCTTCCATCGGTGTGGCCTGAGTTCCTCGACGGTGAGTGTTCCGACAAAGATGCGGCGGCAACGCGTCTGTGCGAGAGGGCTCGGCTAGTGTTGGCTCTGGATTTAGTCTGGTGTAGATGGTGGACCGGATCCGGACGTGAGATGTCGAGGCAACGGTTTGTTGTTGCGGCTAGCTTCTAGCTGTGGGAGCTGGTTCCTGAGGAGTTTCTCTTTTTCGGGAATGGCGCTTGGAGGTGACTCTTCGATTGCCCGCTCGGACTCTCTTGTCGATGGTTGCAAGTTAGTCCGTTACGGAAACCGGAGATCCCGTTAGTTCTTGGAGAAGTTGTAGGTATCTCACTCTTGAGGTTTGAGGACGTACCTCAGGATGATGCTCGTTGCAACAAGGATGAGAACTCTAGTTCTTCAGAGCTATGGCAAGAATGGGATGGTCCGCATTTTGGCGTGTGACTGTTGCTTTCACGTTTGGGTTTGTTTCGGTTTTCTTTTGTTTTTATCTCGCTAGCTGTTTTCTTACATTTTCTGTGTTGTTGTTGTATTTTTGTTGTTGTCAGTAGTTTATGGTTATTCTGATTTCTTAGTTTTCCTGTAACTTCTGTCAAAAATTTCAAAAACTGGTAATAAATCTTAACATTTAAACCAAAAAAAAAAAAAAAAAAAAACATTTTAAAGTTGTTGTAGAGACCAATGATAAAAAGGTCTGCACGTTAAGTTTAATGGATCCCCAACCTTTTTTCCATTAGACTTAACAAAAACATGTGATTGAGAGCTACATCATGTGAAAGAGATTTTAATTTTGATGTGAATTGACCCATATGGAACTGGTGCATAATGACTTTGAAGTTTAATTTCCAAAATTGTTTTATTGATCCTTGGCAAAATATAACATAAGCTGAACGGAAGTCGAATTCCTATGGTATTGAAACTCGTGCGATTTGTTGAGATAGCAGCCATCTCCAATTCCGAATGGATATGGTATCAAAATCTTGCCACATTTTATTTGATAACTTTCATCAACCAATGTTTTTTTTTGACAATTTTCATCAACGAAATGTATACCGAAACCGGTCATATGTCCAATTCCATTAGGTGTCGTCGTTATGCAACATTTGTAACTATTGCAACCTTTTTTAGCCCCACTCTCTTTTTGTGCACAAATGGAGACACAACCCACTACTCTTGGCCCAAGGTTCGTAAACAAGACATTGGTCAACCAGTAGCTACAAGGATCTACCAATAGTAAAAGGTGTGTCTGTTAAGTTCAATGGATATCCACTCTCATCACCATCACATAACAAAGGCATTTGGTTTCAAGCTACATCATATGGAATCCCTGCCTGATGCCTTGGAAGATTAATTCCCAAAACTGTTTTATTGATTCTCTCCAAGAATAACATAAATTGACCGGAACTGTTATAGCATCGAACCTCGTGCAATTTGCTTAGATAGCAACCTTTTCCAATACTGAACGAATACGAGATCAATAGCTTTCCACATTTCCTTTGACCAAAACTCAACCAAAGACCCAAATGGCATAAACATCATTGCCATAGATGATCGGATTACAAAGTGTAGGACCAAAATTTACACTACAGACAGGAGAGATTTAATCACGATAATAAGTAAATAAACAGTTAAGGAACAGACGATTCATAAACGATAAAGCAATAATAAATCTAAGGAGGCGAGATGAATCTCTTTCCTTAACTCTAAGAATCTCCCGTAGTGCGACGGGTTTTTATAGATCCATGAGTCCCAGGATACAACCAAAGTAATCTGTATCATCTACACTTGATATCAGATCTAACGAACATTAAACTACGATACTCTCGAATAAAGACTTACTCTCTAGACAGAAGGGAATTGAAGAAACTATTGCTAGAACTTTTAGAATGTGTTTATTGTGTATCAGAGGATGATCTTTTAGGTGAAAATCGTGTTGTATATATAGGAGAGAGGCTAGGGTTTTTCCATGACAGAAAAGGAATATTTCTAGAATAACCTAGGCGGCTGCGATTTTTTTTTTAAGTCGGCCCGCTGGGTATCGATCGATACCAAGGGGTATCGATCGATACCTCAAAAAGTCCACGGGCCCAATCAAGGCCCAAGATGCGAACGTCGCACGTNAAAAAACATTGATTCTCTATTGAGCAGTTTCAACTCCAAAATGCCTACTTTAAGAAAATATGCGTGTCTTAATTTGTTTTGTTGGATATTTTGAATAAAATTATGTTCCTCAAGATAAAGTTTAAAATAATGTATTTTTTCCTCAAAATCAAAACCTCTGGAGATTACCTAAGCTAACAACAACTACAAAAAGTCCAATGAAAAATGAATAAGTGATATTTTGAACAAAGTTTCATTTCTCAAGAGAAAGATAAAAAAATGTTTTTTTCTTTTCAAAATCAAAATCTTTAGAGATTACCTAAACTAACAACACAAAAACCTTGAACTCTATTTCTTATTTCTTGAGTCAAATGTAAAAACAAACATGAAATTGAGAAATTGAAATAGAAACATGAAAAGTTTTCTTCCATAAGACAAAAATAAGAAAAATGTTTTTTTTTTCTTTTCTCAAAATCAAAACCCTTGGAGATTATCTAAGCGAACAACAACAACAAAAATGTAAACCATATATCTTCTTTCTTGAGTCAGATGAAAAAAAACAAACATGAAATTGAGAAATGGAAATAGAAACATGAAATCAAACATGAAAGTTTTGTTGCTCAAAAGAAAGAGCAAAAAATGCTTTTTCTTTTTCAAAATCAAAACCTTTGGACATTACCTAAGCTAAAAACAAAATTACAATGAACAAAAGCTCATGTAGTGATACAATCTTGTTTTGAGAAAAAACAAAACAAAATATACTTGCATGCTTAAAGCCCCAAAATATATTATAGGGGTAGTAGTGGTGTCGTCGTTGTGATTTTGATGATGTGGGTTCATTTTCTTTTTTTCTTAAAGTATTTGGCTATATCAATGAATTCCACTAAATATTGAAAGGAATAATCAAACAAAAATTCATCATACCCTTTTAAAAATCCCACATCACATTTATACCAATTGTCTAAGCATATTTCTTTGAGAAAATCAAACAAAATTATCATCTCTCGGATCAGGAATTTTGAACAGATAAGAATGAGAAAATTGTGTTGATATTCAATTTGCATAACTGTTTCTCAGAAACTCATCATAAAATGGAAAGTAGGAAAGTATATCAACCGATAAAGAAAAGTCGATATTTCTGTTTTGTGTAACTGCTCAAGTAATCTAGCCATTAATGTTAAACAAAGTTGTGACTTTAATCCAAGGTACATCGACAGAGTGACCACTTTGAGCGTATCATCGTACCCTAGAACAGATACACATGCATGTCTGTTCTAACTTAACCTTTTCAACGAGGATGCTAATCCATATTCAAATCAACCAGAGCCTCCTTGAAATCATTAAACGCAGACTGAAATAAAGAAGAATATTGAAGCCAATAGCCAAAGTTCATTAGGAAAACTCAACTTCTTCTCTCTCAAAATGTAAAGCACCAATTGTCCTCCCTTTTTTTTTCATGAGCGTCCGTGCATGGGGTTTTTTCTTCCCTGCATACTCTAAGTGCGTTCTTAATTCTTATCACAATTTAGGCAACAAAAGTCACTCGAAGGTGATCCGTTTGTTGAGCAAAATAACTACATTTTTTTTAGCAAAATTGCATGTGAATCGAGGCACACATGTTTCTATATTCGGAAAAAGTATATATGTTAGGCCTAGATTTAATATTATCATGAAAAGGAAATCATAAAGAGAATAGGAAATACGCTTGCGTATTATAAATACTTATACATTGTTAATGAAATAAACCAAATATAGGCCTAACATACAATCATTTTCCTACTACTCTATATTAGAAGATTTATTTCGAAAACTGTCTCGTTGATCATCGAGACTTCGAATTCCTCTTGCATTTACTTTATGTCATTTGCTCAGATAGCAACTCTTTCCCATAGAGATTTCTTTCCTAAAGGTAAGAAGATGTTATCTTTCCTTTTCTTTTACTTCGGATGTCAACAAGAAGAGTTTTAAAAGAAAAACAAAAAATCATCTTCAATTACTTTTTGTTTTCTTTTTATTTGTTGACGTTTTTTTTCCGTCGGTGTTTAATATTGGCAAAGAACAAACAATGTCTGTATTTATTTTTTTCCCCTAAAAGTTGTTTGATGTTGTTGATCCAAATGATCAATTATGATGATTAGAGGTATGTTAAGAGATTGAGAGGCGAGATTTCCGTTAATAGAACGGGTTAACTTTATTTCTGAGCAGGTCGGGACGGAGAGAAGTAGGTCGGATATTATGATGAATAGGTCGGGGGGGGGNGGAGGGGGGGTATTCTTAGTATTAATGATCGGAAAGGGTGAACGGTTTAGATTTACGAACTGGTTCCGACGGGAATCCAGTTCGGTGTTCTAAACGACGTTGCTCAATTACAAGATAGTAAGGTCTGATGTAATATCTAGAGAGAGAGAGAGAGTAATAAATACGTCATCCCCCCATAAATGCATGCTAGGGGATATTTATAACAAGGATCTGCTGCCTGCTACCCGTGATTCCGGGGTGATGTGGCGCCTTCAGCGCTTCTTGGGGGTAAGGTACCTCTCGAGACGTGTGACCCGGCTTCTTCGGTAAGTATGCCATGATGAGCCCAGCGCCATGTTCCTACGCGGATAGCACACTGTTTACCGAGCTGCCTTTCACGTGTCGTCTTCCCCTTCGGTCCCTCTGTGCGGAGTTGGTGAGGTGTCAGCGAGCTCGGTGGGCCACTGACTTTTGGCTAGGCTTCGATTTGATGGGTCTTATTTGCTGAAATGAGCCTAGCTAATTGGGGGTGCTAAGCCCACTTCCAACATATATCATTTTCCACACTAAACTTGAGTCCCCCTCTACCTATCGCAAATTGCACCACACCACTTTATCTTTTTCTTCGCTTTCGACCAGTGGCTCTGGATCTTTAAGCTGCAACGAACGAATCCGTTCCAACTCCACAAAAACTTCTCTTATGGTCGTTTTGTGCCTTTAAGACTCACACACCTTCTCAATTTAACGGCGCCAAAATTGATATGCTCAATTTAATACCCTAACAGTACTAAAGCAGTTGTTGTAGTCTAGCTAGGGGTCGAACACAAGGATCCACAGAAATCACTCAATAAATTATAGAATCAAGCTAAGCTAAGCAATTCAGGTTAAGCAGAAAACAGAAAGCAGTAAACGATTTGTATTCAATGGGGAAAAGATAGGTTCAAGGATATTTCTCAGGAAATCAATGAATGCAAATAAACTGACTAATCAGGGTTCAGGTTAAGCGCGGTTCTAGAACTCAAATCACTAATGCATAGTTAACCAACTGTCGTTGCGAAAACTATCTAAATCTAAACTTCAGAATCCCAAATTTCTTTGCAAATCCCTAAGAATAAATCAGCCTTAATTTCAAGTTTGATATGTTCACAAATCAATTAAACCAAATTTCTTTGCGAATAATCAATTTGCTCACCCTAGTTCTATCAGGTAATTAATTGCACTGTCGTGCCTAATCAATTATCCTAAGATCTAAGTTCTAGGTGATCAATCTAGAATTAGCTATGAGAACAACCTACGGTGAAGAACTAATTCAGATTGTGAACCCTAAATAACCAATCAACCTAGCATTCAAAGAAATCCCTAATGAGAATCCCCAAACCTAACAAGAGATCTACTCAGACATGGAGATTAAATTAATAAACATGTTTGAATAAATACTCTATATAAAATCAGACAGAGAAACAAAGTTTGAGATCTGATCTCGGACGAAGGGAAATCAGAATTGTATCTCTCACCAAAATCTCTCTTAAACTTAAACAAAATAAAGCATAGCCTAAACAAGTGGCTGTGAAACCCTATTTATAACATAAATCACGACTTGGGGTCTTCTTGTAATTATCAGAGACTTCTGGGCACTTTTGCAATTCTCCAAAACTTCATAAAAAGTCGCGGCCCATGATTTCTCCGATGGGTGTCGATCGATACCAGGGGGTATCGATCGATGCTTGTTGTTCAGATCGGACACTTAGTCATCAGACTTCACTTTCGCTCCAGAGTGCTCCAAAGAACTCCAATAATTCCAATTATGCTCCAATTCGTGCTAAGACCTGTAAAAGACTACAAAATACTAGAAAGACTCTATAAAAAGGACTTATATCATGGCTTAAACAGGGTAAAAACCATGATATATCAACACCTTCTAACGAGTTTTGATGCAAGGTTGTGATTGTCTTTCAGTTTGTAAGAAATAACGTCTACCAATCTATTCTCTTTCACAACAAGAGCAAAAGATCTTGCCAAGCATCTGTTTTGCTGAGTGACTGCTTTTTCTTACGTGATGAGCTATAGCCAACACAACTCTGAAACTATAGATGTCGCTTTTAACTATGGATAATGAATCCATGCATGTAACTCATTGAACCTGACCTGACACTTTCTTCGTCAAGTGTGCATTCTCCACGGTTACGCTTACGCATATTGAAATCCCACATGTTGCTCTGTATTTATTTATACATCCCACAAGATATAGCTTGTTATTGTTCAAAAACCATAAAAAAAAAGTTAAAAAAAATATAGCTTGTTATTCGGTTACTCGCTACAAAAATCATAAAGTACGTTCACAGACACAGTTCACAAACAAATCAAATACCTCGCTTGTTCCCGTAAAAGAACTGCTTTGATAATTATCACTTCGCAACAAAAAAAAAATCTCCGTTGCCGGGAATCGAACCCGTGTCTCCTGGGTGAAAGCCAGATATCCTAACCGCTGGACGACAACGGATATTGTTTATAACTTTCTGTCGTATTGATAAATAGGACATATACACTCCGTTTGATGTTTTTTTTTTCGACGTATATACACTCCGTTTGATGATTCATAATAAAAGACTATTAAAATCCAAGGTCAAACACTTCGTGCGTTAATCGAGTATTATATACAATTTGAAAGAATCGAAGTTTTTGGTCCAGAGTGTATACTGCAAAAAGAATCGAAGTATGATGGGAACGAAATTTTTGAAAATTTTCTATCCCAGGCACTATTTCCCAAGCTTACTGTAACTGTTTCAGATCCACTTTTTACGATTTCTATATACTTTTCTTTCCCTAAAATAGAAAACTCTTCGCTGTTTACCATTTCCCTTGGCCGGAAACCACCGGGTTCCACCCCCGACTTCGGGTCGGAGGGTCCTTCTTCCCAATGGTAAGATCTCCTCTCCAGTTACTCAGCTCGCTATCGCTATCTCAAGGGGTTCCCTGCACTTCCGGTCACAAAGAAAGACTAGCTCCTCCTCCAGCGCCTCTGTTTTCCACTCTGCTCTGCAAGCTCCGGACCGCTTAAAGCTCGAAGGAACCTTTTCCCTCTGCTAGCTTCATCTACTGCCTCGGATACACAGTACAAAACACCTTTTTCACCATCAGCAAGCTACGTCCCGGTCTACCCCGTCCTGCAACTTCGAACTCCAACCTGCATCTCAGTCTCCCCCAGGTCATTCTAAGAAGGCTTCTCCCCCGAATACCGTAGTACAAGCTTGGAACCATCTCCGACCTCTTGCCCTGCCGCAGCTACAATCTCAAAACCTCCCATCTTTTTCACTACTGGACTGCTCACCGGAAAAACAACAAAACGTTAAAATCAACATCCTCAATGGACCGAATAAGACTCTCTTATGCGGAAAAGGGGAAAGCAAAAGCAACTTCACCGGAGGGTCCGCCACCACCACGAATAAGAATCAGAGCACCAGACATAGACACCTCTGACCTGATTCAGGAGAACTCCTTAACGCTCATCGGAAGACTGACAAACCCACAAGAGCAACGAATGTGGTCCCTGATTTCTGTCCTCAATAAATGTTGGGATATCAAAGGAAAGGCTATAGGCTCGGACTTGGGCCAGAACTGCTTCCAGTTCCGCTTTGACTTCGAAAAAGTCATCCAAAAGGTTCTAAACAATCGACCATACCACTTCTCGAGATGGATGGTCATCCTGCAACGATGGGAACCGATAATATCCCCTACCTTCCCATCCCAAATTCCCTTCTGGATTCGTCTCAAGGGAATACCACTCCACTTCTGGAAGGAGAAAATGCTAACTGACATTGGAAGGGTGCTGGGAAAAGTTGAAGACTTTGAACTCACCAAAACATAAGCAAGAATCAGAGTGGCGATAGATGGCCTAAAGCCACTGATCAAGGAGACAATCATCGAGTTCGCGAATGGAGTAGAAGCCATTGTGAGTTTAGGCTATGAAAAACTCGAAAACCACTGCAAAGTTTGCTACCGCCTGTCATATGATGAAAAAAACTGCCCTGCGAAAACAGCTCTAATGTCGAAAGACAGTTCTACACAAACTCTACACAACGCTACACTGAAGCCTACAAACATCGAAAGATAGTTCAGCCAGAGATACGATAGACATGGCAACTTGTATGGCGAAAGGCCCTCTAACAGAGTACGTGAAGCTCCAAATCAAACACAAAGCAGAACCGAAAGACTAGAGTCTCGGAACACAAGAAAGACAGCACCTTCAGACTCGCACTCTTTTCTCAAAGAAAGATCCCCTAGTCTGACATCTAGGAACCGAGCACAAGATGAGCTACAATCTGGCCACCCGAATCAAACCTCTCTTGACAACTTCAGACCACAACCAAAATTTATTTGGAGAGAAAAGGAACCAGATGGGAGACAGCACAACCATGGATTGACTGAACAACGACGTAATCCACTAGGCAGAAATCTCGACAAGGAAGCTTTCCCTCATCTCCCCCCACCATTGCTACCAACTACGGAAAGTATCATGGAGGAACTCCAAGAGGTCACCATTCGATACATTAACTGTCCCGATCATGTAGAAAGTGCAGCTAGAAGAATGAGAGTTATAGAGGGCGAAACGAGAGGGCTCATGGAGGAAACTGCAGCCTCAATACTTGCAGCCTCAACTCCCCCAGCTCAAAATCTGTTTGAGCTGCAACACTTAAACTCAGCACCGAGCCCATATCTCAATCCGGAAACTGCTGAGGAGCACGGCTCACTTTAACTTTCAATATTGGCACCGGCTGCTACACAAGAGATTAAGAAGAAAAGGGGACGCCCTCCAACTCGAAAACCAGCCAACAACAGTCCACAACAGCTACCAGGAGCTAGTTCCCGGAAGAGAAAAGCACAAGCAGTGCAAAACTCCCCAAAAGCAAGGCTAATCCCCGGATCCCGAACTACTGCTGCATTTGCAACCACCTCGAGAGCATCACCATCAACGTCAAATCAGAGGTTAGAGCACCAATCTACGGGCAATGCAGCCGCTTCAACTAATGCTCCCCCAAGTGCCAGATTCACCCCGACAATTTCAAAAAGAAAGATGGATTTTCAGAAGGAGCAAAATCAGCTTCCTTAAAGCTGGCGAGCTGGAACTGTTGTGGTTTGGGGAACCCTATAACAGTCCAGCGACTAAGGGAGATACACAAGACTATTCTCCCAGATATTCTCTTTCTAATGGAAACAAAAAATCCCGATAACTATGTACTGAAAAAGCTTGTATGGATGGGTTTCCCTTCTAACTTTCTTGTCTCGCCACACAGCCCTGGTGGTGGGGGACTTGCGCTGTTTTGGAAACAAGACATTGAGCTAGAAATCCTAGCCTCATGCCATAACTTCATAGACACATCCATCAGATACAAGCAACATAAATTCTTCGCAACTTTCTCTTATGGTGAACCAGATCAACCAAAACGAAAGATTACTTGGGATCAACTCAAAGTCATCTCTGATTCACGAGATGCTCCTTGGTTTCTTACGGGAGATTTCAACGAAGTTATAGACAACTCTGAGAAAAATGGAGGCCCATCTAGAGCTGAAGGATCCTTTTGCGATTTCAGAGAGCTCCTTTCTCACTATGATCTCTTCGATCTCCGTCACTCGGGCAACCCTCTTTCATGGAGAGGAACCCGACGTAACCATCTCGTCCACTGCCGTCTTGACCGATCCCTTTCCAACAGCCTATGGGCTGAGATGTTCCCCTCCGGAAGATGCCATTATCTCCCTTTCGAAGGCTCCGACCATAGGCCCCTCCTCTCATTCTTTGAACCGTTTATACCAAAGAAACAAGGAATTTTCAGGTACGACAGAAGAATGAGGAACAACGCTGAGATTACAAAACTTATTATGGAAACTTGGCTTTCGGACCCAGCAGCAACGGTGGAGAACAGAATCGGTATGTGCCGCAAAGCAATCTCTAAATGGAATCGGGAAAAGCACACAAATAGCCAGAAGATCATTGATGTACTCAAAACAAAGCTAGAGGCTGCGATGTTAGATAATAATACGTGTGATACTGTTATACATGAAATCATTTCCAGCCTGCGACAAGCGTACAAAGAGGAAGAGGAATTCTGGAAACAAAGGAGTAGACTCCTTTGGCTCTCTTTGGGAGATAAAAACTCGGGTTTTTTCCACGCAACCACCAGGAATAGAAGTGGAGCAAACAAATTCTCGGTAATTGAGAATGAGGAGGAAAATTTTTTTTACGAAGAAGCGGAAATCTCAGAGGAAATTACCAGCTACTTCCAATCCCTGTTTTTGTCAAAGGCAACAGAGTGCGAGGTAACAATGGAGCAGGCACTTCAGAGGTGCATCTCGGACAGCACAAACCACAAACTAATATCTATCCCATCAAAGAAAGAGGTCAGAGATGCTCTATTCTCAATCCACCCCGACAAAGCTCCCAGACCGGACGGATTCCCTACATCTTTCTTCAGATCAAACTGGAAAGTTATCGGGCCAACAATCACTACTGAAATTCAAAGTTTTTTCAGCTCTGGAAGGCTCCCGGCATCGCTCAATCACACTTTCGTCAGGCTTATCCCAAAGATTAGAGGTCCAAAAAAGGTGGCGGACTATCGACCCATTGCTCTGTGCAATGTCTACTACAAGATCTTTTCAAAAATCCTCACTCGAAGACTCCAACATGTGCTTCAATCAGTTATATCGGAAACTCAATCAGCATTTGTATCGGGAAGGGCAATTTCCGACAACGTCATGATTACCCATGAAACTTTGCACTTTCTTAAGTGATCGAAAGCAAAGAAACATTGCGCCATGGCAGTAAAGACCGACATGAGTAAGCCTTACGATCGCCTTGAGTGGAACTTCATCAAATCAGTCCTCACTAGACTCGAGTACCACAACACTTGGGTAAACTGGATTATGCAATGCATAACTTCCGTCTCTTACTCCTATGTTATAAACGGTACAGCACATGGATGCGTCAAACCGCAACGGGGGATTCGACAAGGAGATCCTCTCTCGCCCTACATATTCATACTTTGTGGAGAAGTTCTCTCCGGTTTATGCAACAAAGCACAATCCAATGGTCACCTCTCGGGGATTAGAGTTGCAAAATCAAGTCCAAGAGGAAACCATTTACTCTTTGCTGATGATACAATGTTCTTTTGCAAAACAACCCCGCGAGCTTGCGAAGCCCTTAAGATGATATTGAGGAAATACGAGGAAGCCTCGGGCCAAATGATAAATGTGCAAAAATCCTCCATCACCTTCTCGGGAAAGACTCCGCTAGAAGTAAAAGAACGAGTTAAGATCTGTCTTGGTATTGATAAGGAAGGAGGACAAGGGAAGTACTTGGGCTTACCGGAACACTTTGGTCGAAGGAAAAAAGACATCTTCACGCAAATAGTGGATCGAATTCGCCAAAAAGCAGTTGGATGGTCTACAAAATTCCTGTCTAGCGCGGGGAAAATGGTCATGCTCAAGTCCGTTCCCTCGGCAATACCCTCATACACCATGTCTTGCTTCAAGCTCCCAGCAAGTCTTTGCAAAAGAATTCAATCGGCTCTAACTAGATTTTGGTGGGATGCAAAACCGGAAAAGAAAAAGATGTGTTGGATTGCTTGGTCAAAAATTGCAAGACCAAAACATGAGGGTGGACTGGGTTTTCGCGACATTGAAAGGTTTAATGATGCACTCCTAGCAAAGCTAAGTTGGAGACTCCTAACCAACCCACATTGTCTCTTATCTCGGGTGCTACGAGGAAAATACTGTGTGCACACTGATTTTCTCCAAGGCGCTACACCGACTTCGGCTTCTCATGGGTGGCGTAGTATCATGATAGGACGGGACTTACTGGCTCCACAAATCGGTAAAGCCATCGGAAATGGTAAAGGAACAAAAGTATGGAACGATCCTTGGTTAAGTTTTAATCAACAAGCGCAACCCATGGGACCAGCCACGAGAGACTCCAAAGATATGCTAGTTGCAGACCTTATGCTTGATAACTCAACAGAATGGAATAGAAACAAGATTGAGGAACTGTTGCCGAACTCGGCAGCAGATATCTTCTGTATCAAAACAAGCCGGAAGGGAGCATAAGATGCTTTCATTTGGATTCCCAATAAATCAGGGATTTATTCTACTAAATCGGGCTACAATGTAGCGATGGCAAGCAGACCTCTCATCGTCAACCCCACCGAGATCACCTCCACAATCGAATGGCAATCTTCCTATGGAAAATCGCCAAAGGAGCTCTCCCAATAGGTGAAAACCTGTTGTCCCGAGGCCTAGCGGCTGGGTCTAATTACGTGCACTGTGGGGAACTGGAAACAACCTCTCACCTGTTCCTACATTGCGATTTTGCGAAAGCTGTTTGGAAATTTGCTCCCTTCAAATTTTCCATTGACTCATCAATTATACCGAACTTTTCTGTGGGCTTGCGAGCTTCCAAAAAATGGGTTTGTTTACTAGTCACGGAAGTGGGATCGGGATCTCTCTTTCCGTGGGTTTGTTGGGCAATCTGGGTTGCTAGAAATAAAAAAATCTTTGAAAACAGAGCTTCATCACCGGAGGAGACAACGACAAAAGCAATTACAGAGGCAAAAGAGTGGCAAGCGGCACAAACATCGGAAGTCTCCTTTGAATCACCAGCCCTCGAAGCCTCACCACGATCTCCAGCACTGAATCAGGTCAGATGCTTCACGGATGCGGCCTGGACGGAAGCTACAAAGACCGCAGGTTTAGGCTGGGTGTTCCTAAACCAATCAGAAATAGAGCTCCATAAGGGACAAAAATCATAGGAGTTCGTCACCTCCCCTTTGATGGCGGAGGCCCTGGCGATGCGTGAAGCTCTAGTTCAGGCTCTCGATAAAGGCTTCTACATTATACAACTGAAATCAGATTCACAAACACTTATCCGCTCGATCAACCGGGATGAGCAAGTCAAATAAATTATTGGAATTGTTTATGATGTAAGGGCTCTAGCATCTTGTTTCTCAAGTATCTCCTTTGATTACATACCCCGCTCAGCCAATCTGTTGGCTGATGCAATCACAAAACAGTCACTTCGTGACCACCACCGTGTATCGCCGTTGATCGGCTAAGTTTGTTTATTTTCGAATGAAGTCAGATGTTCAAAAAAAAAAAAATATACAAACAACACGTCTCTTGTTACTTAGGTTGGGACATATGCTCAATCAAGGGTCGTATTCGTTTAAGAATTAAATTAGATTACGATTACTAATAAAAAGATCCCGCCACCGCCAAATAATTTATTAAAAAACTTTTATTTTTTGGGGTAGATAATCTTTTGGCTTCGTTTAATTTGTTTTTTTTGATGTAATTGATATATCATGGTTTTTACCCTGTTTAGACCATGATATAAGTCCTTTTTATAGAGTCTTTCTAGTGTTTTGTAGTCTTTTAGAGTCTTTAACAGGTTATAGCGCGTTTGGAGCATTATTGGATTTATTGGAGCTTTCTGGAGCAATTTGGAGCAGAAGCTGAAGTCGTGTTGCTGAGTACCTGATTTCACGTCTAGCATCGATCGATACCCCCTGGTATCGATCGATACTCATCGCAGCAAGACAGACCCGCGAGTTTTCCAAGACTTGAAGAATTGCAAAAGTGCCCAGAAGTCTTTAATAATTACAAGAAGACCCCAAGTCGTGAATTAGGTTGTAAATAGGATTTTACAGTCACCTGTTGAGGCTATGCTTTTTATTACTTTGGTTTGAGACAAGTCTGATTTCTCTTCGTCCGAGATCAGATCTTTAAACCTTCTTTGATTATTTATTTGATGATTTATTCAGTTATGTCTATTGATTCAATTGCCATGTCTGAGTAGATCCACCTTAGGTTTAGGGTTTTCTCATAAAGGATTTCTTTGAAGGCTAGGTTAATTATCTGTTTAGGATTCACCATCTAAATTAGTTCTTCGCTTAGGTTGTGTTCAAAGCTAATTCTAGGTTGACGAATCTGGAACTTAGATCTTAGGATAATTGATTAGGCACGACAGTGCGATTAATTATCTGATAGAACCTAAGTGAGCAAATTGGTTATTCGCAAAGAAATTTGGTTTAATTGATTTGTTAACATATCAAACCTGATATTAAAGCTGATTTAGACTTTAGGATTCGCAAAGAGATTTGGAATTCCTAGGATTTAGATTTAGATAATTCTCGCAACGACAATTGGTTAATTATACTTTAGTGATTTGAGTTCAAGACCTGCACTAAATCTGAATCATGTTAGTTAGTTAGTCTGCAATCATTGATTTCCTGAGAAAAATCATGGGCCTATATTTTCCTGATTGAATACAACTCTTTTATTTCTGCACTGCTTTTAATTACATCTTCTTGGCTTAGCTTAATTCTTAACTATATAATCTATTGCGCGTTTCTGTGAGTCTTCTGTGGTTCGATCCCTAGCTTTACTATAACAACTGCTTTAGTACTTTAGGGTATTAAATTGAGTATATCAATTTTGGCGCCGTTGCAGGGGATTCAATTCGCCATTAGATTTTAGTTGAGAATTTCGACTAAGTTCGTCGGTATCGATCGATACTCTGTAGTATCGGTCGATACTCGTCGTCTTCTTTTGTTGGTATCGATCGAACCCAAGTGGTATCGATCGATACTCAACGTGTTTTTCTGGTTACTTACGTGCTTTGCCTAGTGTTTTGTTTGCAGGTGTATGCATGTTCGTGAAACCATAAGCAACAAGAGCACACAGCTAGTTGAACTATCACTGGAACAGCTAGCACTTGTGGAACGCACAAACAGAAAGACCAAGCAAACATCAGGGATGAACAACCTTGTGGTTTTAAGAGCTGATGAGGCTGGAATTCTGAGAGACCAAGAGGGTCATGTGTGTAATGAAAGAGGGCAGCGACTCGATGAGGCTGGAAACGTCGTTGTCCCTGCTGCTATTATTGAGATTGTCGCGCCAGCTGGGCGCGACAACGTTGGCGATGCTGCAGGTGTTGGAGCTAGGACAATTGGTGAGCACAATAGGCCTGATCAGTTCTTTGCCAATCGAGCTGCGATTCGCATACCGACTTTTCAGAGGAATGACTTCGAGCTGAAGCATGCGTACTACGCTCTTGTAAGTCAGAGCCCTTTCCATGGCCTACCTCATGAGCATCCCATGGATCACATCGAAAGGTTCGAGGACTTGGTCACAGGGATGAAATACAATGGAGTGCCAAACGAGTTCATATTTTGCAAATTCTTCCCATACTCTCTTGGTGGAGAGGCTGCTTATTGGCTGAAGCAGTTGGCTCCTGATTCTCTAACTACATGGGATGAGACGAAGAGAGCATTCCTGTGCAACTTCTACGATGATGCGAGATCTGAAGAACTCAGGAACAAGATCCCCCAGTTTTCTCAAGGTCCAACAGAGGGACTCAAAGCAGCTTGGATTCGTTTCAAGTCATATCAGAGGGATTGTCCACACCATGGGTTCAATCAGGTTCAGCTGCTTGGCATATTCTACAGAGGGATCGACTGGAGGTACCAGATGGCT
>PKML01077420.1:272915-285256 GCA_002933935.1 Eutrema yunnanense | reverse complement strand
ATTTGGTTTAATTGATTTGTGAACATATCAAACCTGATATTAAAGCTGATTTAGACTTTAGGATTCGCAAAGAGATTTGGAATTCCTAGGATTTAGATTTAGATAATTCTCGCAACGACAATTGGTTAATTATACTTTAGTGATTTGAGTTCAAGAACTGCGCTAAATCTGAATCATGTTAGTTAGTTAGTCTGCATTCATTGATTTCCTGAGAAAAACTCTGGGCCTATATTTTCCTGATTGAATACAACTCTTTTATTTCTGCACTGCTTTTAATTACATCTTCTTGGCTTAGCTTAATTTTTAACTATATAATCTATTGCGCGTTTCTGTGAGTCTTCTGTGGTTCGACCCCTAGCTTTACTATAACAACTGCTTTAGTACTTTAGGGTATTAAATTGAGTATATCAGTAATTTACTCATTTTGTTTGTGTTACTTTTTTTAATACTAGCAGGCTCGGTCCAACAAAAATGATGGTCCGAGATAAGGAAAAAAAAGTGACACTTTATAAAATGTAAAATATACAAGTTTTAAGGCATAATTCCAATTGAATTTCAAAATCATTGGAAAAAAAAAAATAATAATAACTTGATATAAAAAAGGATAAGTATAGATTTTTTTTTGGTGGCCTTATAAAAAATGAATTTTAAATTTAAAAATTAAAACTTTATTGCTTAAAATTAATTTTGTGGCCCATCAAAAAAAAAAAAAAGTGGTCAAAAGCTATGGCCTAGCTTCTAGACCGGGCTTAATACAAGTATTGTTTTATACTAGACTTTTAAAATTATAAAGATGTTTTTTTAATGTCCATGCCATTTTCATAGATCTAGAGACCGAATAAGTTATGTATTAATGTGTAGATTTGTCTAATATCATAGATTGTAGTCTTTTTTTACTATATAAAATATATACATATAGATGTTGATTCTGTATATAGACAACGTTAAAAAAAAAATGTAGTTTATGATAAAAGGAAATAACAACCCATGCTATGAATTCGAATACTTAATGACCCATTAACGTTCATACGAGCAGTAACAATCGCAAACAAATCTCAGCCCAGCTAGCTTATTTCTAGGACATGCTTACGGAAAACAATGGAAGATAAAGTAATATTAAAATATAAGATCAGTGGATAAAAACTAATTATGATAATAATTAACAAAAATGAATCTGGAAAGGGACCAGAGCCGAAAGTAAAAGGCGAATACGCTATAATGTTAACCCCATGCGAAACCTAAGAGGGTCCAATAACTCAACACTCTTCTCTTCTCTTCTATTCTTCTTTCTCTCCCTTTTTTCTTTTGATTATAATAATGTTTGTCAATTTTCTATATCTATATATTGTAAAAGTCTTTTTTTACTACAGTCAAATACAAGCCATGATTTTAAATTATTTCTTTTCATAAACAATCTAGAATTTGTCTTACTATTGTTTGCCATTAACCACACATACACATAACGTTTATTAGTTTTTATATTGGTTTTCTTTTACGTAACATCATTTGCTTCATGTGGCTTTTTTCTCTAAATGGTTCTTATGTCGGGAAAAATTCACAAGAAAATGTTTATATATATGCATATACCTTTTATGAAACTATATATATTAGTTGCAAACAAATTATGCACTGTGATATATATACTTAGATGTAAATCCGTGAAGAAAAATCTAGCTCAATACTTTTCTGAAATAGAGATTGTACAATTGGTTCCTTTCTATAAACGCCTATAAGAAAAACTTGAAAGTAAGAAAAAAAGAGAGAGAGACTTATCATTGTAATTTAATTTTATTACTCATCAAGCATACCATTCAAGCAAAGCCTTTCTAAAATAGAGAAAGAAAAAGACAAAAAGAATAGAAGGGAAAGAGTCAAAAAAATGTGAGCAACTAGTTCCAAAAAGTAGTGGGACGATATGATTCAAAGCATGAGAAATATGTACTACATAAAACTTATATATCGAGCAAAGTAAATGATAGACATGAAGAAAAAAAATGAATTGAAGGGAGAGAGAGAGAGATGTGTTGGTTGCACTCGTGAGCAATGATTGAAATTAAATCATAACTTTTGCAGGTGAATGTGGGGAACCCCGATGCACCCTTCTTCATATCAATTCACCTAAATTTCCATTTTTCGTAATGAGATTTAGACAGTACATTATCATATATGTGTAAGAGCTATAATTAGTAAAGTATTGAGCGGAAGAATTAGTCATCTATTGAACGGTAGAATATCAGAATCAGTTTTTATTTCAGTCTTTTACTTATCTTATTAACATCTATAAGAGCTATAATTAGTAATATATTGAGCGGAAGAATTAGTCATCTATTGAACGGTAGAATATCAGAATCAATTTTTATTTCAGTCTTTTACTTATCTTATTAACATCTACCATATAAAGAGAGAAGTGGTGCTCTTCAGCTTTGACACTTGTCCCCCTCTCATTGGTTAATTTTTTTTATTTTTTATTTCTCAATAAATTCAAGATTAAAAACTCATAAAAACTTTATAAACCTTTCAACTTCTATTTAATTCAAAAATATATAAAAACCTTTTCAACTTACTAACAATAATTTTTTGTTAAAAAACTTATTTACAATAATTACGTTTTTACACAATTCTTTCCAAATTCATTGTATTTTAAAGTAAAAATAAATAAATAAAACAAGTCTAAATTCATGCTATTCATATATCTAAAATGTATCTACGAAAAACGAGAAGACAAAATTAACTTAAAACATTTAATATATATAAAGAAAAAAAATATAAATACCCACTCAATGGTTGCTATTCTATTCATATAACAAATTTTATCTAAATTCAAAGTTATGTTAAATTGTCCTTTTTAAATAAGTGCATATTCTTTTAATTATGTTATTTATAAATTTTATCTTATGGCTGCACAAGACGGAAATTTGGCTACTTTTTGGCATGCAAACAGTCTAACATATGAAATATTTATTTAGGATAAAAAAACACGACTAAGAGGAAAGAGCACCGATAAGACATTTAACATTCATTCATCAGCATGTAAGATATATTATCTACGAATGATGATAAATCACAAAAGAAATTATATGAGCTATGAAGTTATTTCAACCGTTAGAAGCGTTACACATAAAATTTTCAAAGAAAATTGTTATGCCATAAGACTCTTTGATGGTGATAAAGAATGATATGAATCAATGGCCGCATCAGAACATGGTGGTAACACATAGTGAATGGTTTCGAAGTTTGGAGGAGACAGATGCAAATACTAGAAAAGAAGGCAAATAGATTATGAGAAGATGAAAGTCAAACTGTTTTATTTGTAAACACACATGGGCTCATCACAATATTATAAACTCATTGTTTTATTTTATATATTTATTTTAGTTTAATAAAAAAGAAAATTGGAGAACACAAATTAATTATACATTATAAAACAAATTCATCAAATGGCCTCTATCTCGAATTAGGTTGTATTCGTTAAACTATTTTTTTTTAAATCATATTTTACTAAACACAAATTAGAAAATATATATAACATATAAACAAAGCTCTTCCAGCGATGATTCATTTTGGAATAGTAATGATCGCGGATTCAATCTCCTGAATTACAATGGCCAAGATTAAAGGTTTTTGACGAGGAAAGGAGCAAGAGAGGCGCTAAGGAGCCGAAGAAGAGGATTCTTAATCGAACGGCGACATGCCATCTTGCTTCAATGGGGCATGCGTCATCGGGAAAGGGGCATTACGCCAAGTGGGTCCGGTGAAGAGGAGTTTAATTAGGTTCGATTGCTAATCAGGGTCAGTCCCAGCAACATCAAGCGCAAGGGCAACATGTATTTACCGGTGGTGGAATGGCTACATCGCCGTTCATGCTAGGGAACCAATACCATTCGGTTTATGTAACCAGAATGTTGGGGAATCCAGATTTAGCAGCAGCAGCCGGAGGAGGTTACACGTATCCGATGTTGGTGAGTGTTCTAACTCATGGTGGGTTGAACCACGATTTGTTGCAGTCGAGCCAGATGGGTGGTGTTGGTGTGCCAAGCGTTGGTGATGGTCTATCATTTTTGGGAATGGTAAATATTCAGATGATGGCGGCTCGTTTCATGTCTACTCAAACTATTCATGGCACGCTCTCGCTGTAACATCTTGTGTTTTATTGCAACGAATGTGCTCATATTGTGGTTTAAATGTCTTTGGATAAGCATATGTTGCATGATTTATAGTAGGAACGTATGTATATGTCTTAATGGATATATATAATGGGTTACGACTTTGTAATAGTAATCGAAATATCAGCTATTCAGCTGGCATGATGTCTCTCTAAATATGCATTTGTTACGAATTTTTTTAAAAAAAGAGCGCTAAAAAAATTTAGATAAAAGTATCCGCGCGTTAGCGCGGGGACTCATATAGTATATATAAAATTCCTATTTATGTTTAGTATTCTACAATTTACACACACATATTTCCGATTTTTTTTTCATATTTCCGAATTTAAATCTATATTATATCACATCTACGGCATTAATATGAATAACTAAACTATGATCATCATCTTTTTCATATCAGTCATTATTCATTATTTTACAACGTTCAAATTAAAATGACGCTATTCCATTTCGTATAGCATTATGCATGCTATCACGATTGTTAACTCGCGTATATGAATTTTCAAATGTGAGATGTTGGAAGTATGTTGACTTGCCTTAACTCAGACGAATCTATTCCGATTTGACCTACATCGGTCCATTACGGCTCATGCTTTCACGATCAATGTCGGCCAACCTCGGCCCATTGACGTTTAATCAACTTCATGGACTCGTCCCAACAAGGCCCGACGTCCATCCACTTCGCCTCTGCCCATTAATCTGCCTCCGAGCCCATTGAGCCCGACTAATCAAGATCGGCGTCGACTTCCGAAAAAAAAAGGAGAATCTCCGAGAACAAAATGAAGATTTCTTTATCGGACCCCACGAAAAATAAGGAAATCGGACCGCGTCAAAACCCTATAGATAGCCAAGACCACTTCATTCACACGATATCCAAAAAAATCTCGCGAGACCTAAAAGACCTAGCTCCGAGACTTCCGGGGCATAGTTTTTTAGTTTCATTTCTTACTTTTTCCGGTTAAACTACGACAATATAATTTTTGTACTTCGCCGAGATCTGATAATAAAACGAAATTTACCGATCTCTAATTATCTTTTATTTACTTTGTAGCGAATCAGAATCAACATGAGACTTTGGAAATTTAGTTTTCATTACCAAAACAATTTTTTGTCTTGCTAGGTAGAGAAATGGTTTTATACGTATGTGATGCGTGCGTGTCCTTGCGGGAGTTATAACAGAGATCGTAAAAATAAAATGTCGCATTGATTTAAGGTATATTTGTCGGTCGAGGGATGCAAAGAGAAGTGAAGTGATTGGAATTAATCTGCTCGAGGTAGGAAAAAAAAGACAAAAATAAAATAGAGAAACGTACCTAACGAATTGTATGATTGAGATTTTGTCATATTGATTTGATAGAGATAGTGGTGATCCTATTCTTATTTTTCAATTGATTGTATCCATCTCTATCTCTCTCGATCCGAGTCCTAACTTTTTAGTTTCCAGTCAACAAAATTTGACTTTTGTTAAGTCATATCAAATTTATGGATCGTCGACAAAAATAATTGAATCCAAGATTATCTAGTAGCTACGTGCTCTACTAGATCGCGTCATTATATTAAAAAATCAAGTAGGTCTAACTACGTTGATCTATTTATTTGTCGTTTTCGGAGTTTAGTGAAATCAACTTACGGGTCTAAATGGGTAACACGCATCTTTTGTAGATTTTTGTGAAATTGGTGGAATTCTTGTGGAAATAAAAAAGATGTTGTTGAGCAAACATTAGTGTTTTTTATTATTAAAAAAAAACAAAAATTGGTTGGACTACATGTTTATAAGAAATAAAATTGAATTCGTGTTGTTAAAAGAGCAGGAAAACATGAATTATTATAAATAATTATGTTTAATAGTTATATTAATAATAAATCTTATAAACTAAAAACAAGGATAGAATGGGTTTTTTTCATAAAGTAAAAAAAAAATCTATCAAAATTAATTTTAACATATTATTTTGGCTATATCATATAGCATATATGATTGATAAAATAATTAAAAATATAGTGTTACATCAGTAAAGTGATGAGGAATTAATGAAAATTTTTAGTTCACTGGATTTTTGTGAAATTACTGATTATTGTTTTTCGAAAAATTGAGTTGGGTTAGTGAAAAAACTGAGAAATGAGCCCAAATAATTGTTTACATACTTTTAATAATCAACAAACTCATATTTTCGACCATAAATAAAAAAAAACTCATAGAAAAATGATTCTGTTTGATTCAATTTTACAGGTTAAAATATTATTCATATTAATATTAATTTTTAAAATATGATAAATAAATTTATTCACTTATCTAGTTTTTAATTAAACCGTCAAATAATTTATTAATGTATTTAGTTAATCTTTGCATTTATTATGTTGCTATCATAATTATTTAGCAATTTATTTTTTTCAGTTATTCTATCAAATATTTTTGTTATTATATAGATTTTTAGAGCATTTTCAATGTATTACTGTATTTTTTATTTTAAAATAAAGTAATTTTAAAATGGAGTTGAATTATACTCCAACCTAATTTATTTTTTATTTTAAAATAGAGTAATGAATAAAAAAAAATGGAGTAATGAATATAATTATTCCGTATTTAGAGCAATCCCATTTTTTACTCTTTTATGAAGTTGGAAATGAAATATGATTGAAGAAAATTCTTCTACTCAAAAAAAAATTAGAGTAAAAAATAGAATAGTGTTAGAAATGCTCTTAAATATTCCATCGGATTCTCACCAACATCATTTTTTAATCAGATTGCGATGTTACCGTTTAAATCCTGCATGCAGAAAAAAAATATAACTACTTACAAAAAGTTAAGAGAAACTTATTTTAAGAAAACTATTGAAACAATTAATTTTGGTCTAGTATTTGGTTAAATATTTAAAACCATGCATATTCAAAATCAAGCTTTAAAATAACGCAGATTGTTGTAATTCGTAATTTCAAACTGTGATTTTTTAAATTGTGATAGTTATCGATGATACATTATTTGTAAGTCAAATTAAATTGTGATTTTTAAAATAATGTTATAAATTGAAAGAAAACAAAACAAATTAGTTTGTAGGTAGTAGCTACATGCTCCACTAGACCGTGACATTATATAAAAAAAAATCAAGTCGGTCTTTAGCTTCGTTGATCCTTTTATTTTATTTTATTCCGAGTTTAGAAAAGTCAAATTACTCACAATAAAACAGTTTTGGTCTAGTAATCGCTTAAATATTTTAAAAAATCATATTCAAAATTCAGGTTTTTATTTTAGCTCCACACACCTTTTGATTTTGTAAATAATGCTACGAAATCGAAAAAAAAAAAAAATTAGAAATTTGGAGGGAAAAAAAGGTTAGACTTTTTAAGAGAGAGAGAGAGGTGGTGGGTTTAAGGAGAGAAGTGAGGTCAGATCAAAAAAAAAAAAGAGTGTGTGAGAAAAATGCTAAAGCAAACGGTTGGTGAGAGCATTTATGTCACAGCCCACTCTCGTCTCGTCATATCATTTTCACTTCCACACGTGTGACTTGCCACGTGTCACTCTCCCACCTCGTGCATGCCCCATTACGGCAATCATTGGGCCGCCGTTACGTCCCCCCGCACCCGCACGAGTGCTTCCCCTCTTCTTTTATTATCCATTTTCCATTTAAAAATTATTTTTTATTTTTTATCAACAGTTTAAATGTCTAAAACAGTTCCGAATTTCAAACTGAAGTATCGAGTTTACAAAAATGATATCCACTGGATAGACACGAACATTCTTTGTTAATTTGTATGTCGTTGTGTTCTTTGTGCGTAGAATGAGTGGGATTGAAAAACAAAAAACACCTCTTTACTTTTCACGAATTCATCCAAGTGTAATGCAAAAGTCGGCCAATCTTTTGGTGTAAACACCATTTTCACAAACTTAGAACAATCTGTTATAAAAGTTATTGCTGACCAATTAAAAATTTAAAATTTAAAAATAAAAAATACTTAAAAGAATAAAATCGTGAACCTAAAAAGAAAATGGATTCGAAATTTTTATAAAAAATATTTAGATAAAAATTTATCTAAGGTGATATTTTTTATTATAAAAGGCATATGCAGAAATTTTCATACAAAGAAAATTGGATTAATGTTATAGGCTTCTCAAGCAAAGAGCTCAAACATGTTTACAAACTAAATATAAATAGGAGTATATTTTTTGGTGGTCTTAAGCAAATGCCTTTCTTCAATAACATGAAGCACGGCACTCAGACACATATAAGACAAAATCAAAAGCAAATGGATTAGAATTTTCCTAAAATCTACGAACTATAATGTTTAAGACTGATTTTCTGGTCCGAAAAGCAAAAAGTAAAATGTTTTGTTTTCTTTTACTAGTGTATTTGTACCATATATGTTAGCGAATGATGTAAACAATGCTTTTACTTAATTAACGAAGAAGTTCTTTAGCTGCATCAAAAAAAAAAAAAACGAATGGTGTATATTTGTAACACAAAAAATGATTAAACATTTCGCAATCATCTCTTCATTCAGAGATAAAAAATTCAAAGATGGAATAGTTGTTATGGGCGATACAATAGTATTTGATCAAATATTAAATTGTCAGAATTTTGAGTTCAATTATAATGAACTAATAAATATTATAGTCACCCACATAATAGTCCACCTTCTCTAATCTTTTAAACTCGAAATCTTATATATATATTTTTTACTTTTATATATATATATATATTTTTTTTTTTTTTTTAATTCCTCGTTTGTTAAATGTTAGGACAGTATGTGTATCCCATGTTTGTAAAATAAATATTGTGTTTCTGTTGTAAACTTTATTATTGGACAAATAATATAAGAGTTTTAGTGTAATTTAATTGTTTTATTGTTTTTTTATAAAAAAAATTATTAATATTTAAAAAAATTTTAAAATATCATACTTTAATTTCTAAGTTTGTTGCAAAAACACTAAAAGAACTTATTAACCACGAATGAATAGGATAAATTTGACATATTCGTTTTTTTTTCGGTGTAATTAGCACCTGTTATTGATTATGGTGAGCAAGGAACTCGTAAAACTAAATATAGTTGGTTGCATGTAAATCCTTATTAGGAATTGTTTTCTTATTTGTAGAGAAACAAAAATAATGAGGAAAAGTCTTTATCAAAAAAGAAAAGAAAAAACTTGGAGAAAGCTGGTGGACAAGCAAATGCACGTGAAGTGCAATAATGTGAACACATGGACGTGCCGAAGTATCCCATTATCATTCTCTTCTATATTTCTCAAAAATATAAACAACTAAACAACTTATATATATTTTTATAATTATATATAGATTTTAATTATGTCGACAAAGTATAAATTTTCAATATTTGGTAATATTCGAATTCATTTCATGATGATAAAAGTTTCAATACTATAAAAATATTGTCCGACAGTTATAAATATATATGTATATAGACTAGTGACATTCCCGTATATGAGAAATAGTGGACGGTAGTGGCAATAAAAATAATTCCCTCTTTTTATAGTTTTACTGAATTTTCTTTTTTGTTTATCACTGATTCTCTGTTAAGTTACAAGTCAATAGACTCAATACAGCTTGAAATAAAGTCAATACAGCATGATCCATGCATACATAGAATAAATTAGTCGTTAATCGAAACCGCATATACAAATGTACACAGATATGAAAAATAATTCATAGTAGCTTTGTGATTTTTGTCATAGGTCGTTAGAGGTGGATATTTATTTTTTTGTTGGGTTCAGTATCAGCTACTAGACTTTCGTTTGTTCTTTTTAATTTTGGTTTTAAATTAGAAAAACTAATTAAAATATTAAGAAGTCATCCTAAATTAAAAAAAAAAAATATATATATATATATGTATATATTGAAGAGATTTAGTAACGATCAGAATGTAAACAAATTTCGATTTAACTTTGGTTAGAGAATAATTGGGGTCCACGCAGACTCATAGATATGGATGTCTTTTTACACGCATTAGTCGTTGCAGCTTAAGAATAATCACCGCCCACGAAGGCATCATGTAGAATACATGAATGATATAGAAAAGACGTTGGAAACACAACGACGAAGAGCATATTTCAACGCTGAAGATTCTGGTATTTGAAGAAGAAAAGTGTTGGTGCAAAAGATCACTAACATTGTTTAGAGGATGATTAAAAGATCAAGAGGTGTGAGATTTCTGTTAAATGAAGCGAGTTAACCAAAGTTTACGATAGGCCGGGATGATGATGAGCAGGTCGGGGATCGTTGTTTTTGTATTGACAATAAAAAAGAGGGTAAGCAATTTAGATTTACGAACTAGTTCCGATGGAAACCAGTTCGGTATTCTAAATGTGCCGTTCGATTACAAAGCGAGAGAGGTCGGGATTATTTCGTGGAAGGAGTGAGAATTCTTCTCTCCCCTTTCTTGAAACACATCAAGGGGTATATATAGTAGGGAGTTGACTTTCTGCTCCCCAGGATTCCGGGGCTACGTGGCGGCATCTGCTCGTTCCGCGGGTAGGGTATCCTAAAAGGCGTGTCCCGGTTTTAAGGGTGAGGAGTCATGATGAGCTCGGTGCCATGCTTTTGTAAGATAGCACACTGTTCGGCCAACTCTCCTCCACGTGTCTTCTTCTTCTTTGCTTGCTCTGTAGGGTTGGTGAGACGTCATTCCGAAGCCATACCTCTCTCCAAGCAGCGTACTGTTTCACCAACTCCCCACGTGTCTGCTGTCCCTTTAGTCTCCCTGTTCTTCAAGATGTCAGCCCGGTCCCGTGATGGGTCTAGTCTCCCTGTTCTTCAAGATGTCAGCCCGGTCTCGTGATGGGTCTCTGGGAGCTCGGAGGTCTTGAACGGATATCAGCGCGGGGTTCCCGGTCGGTGCTTCCCTGGTTAAATTCCGTTCTGGGGCGTTTTCTCGGAAGCCCGGGGCTTTCGGGTGGATATGGGCAGGCCGGTGTTCTCTTGGTCAAAGGCTGACTTTTATGTTGACCGAATTAAGGAGGGCTTTATACTAAGATGGGCCTAACTAATTGGGGGTGCTAGGCCCACCTCCAACAATAGCCCCCCCCCCCAGTTCGGTGACATGAGGCGTGGCGAATGCATCGAAGTTGATCTGATCTGGTTATAGTTCGGCACATCTTAGGACGGTCCTTAGAGATTGAGGAGATGAGGGCGAGAAGTTATGACTTAGGTTTGATCGGGTGCTCGCACGTGTCGACCTTTCCGCAGATCCGGAATGTGTTTGCGCGTGCTCCTCACGCGGGGCGACCGAAGCGACGTTTCCTTTTCTGCGCGTGTCGCTCACGCGCGGCGTATGGGAGACGCTTCACGTTTTTCGAGGCGTCTCTGTTTTGGTGCGGGGAAACGAAGAGGCGCCATCATTAGGTTTTTGGGAGGCTGTGCTTCTTTCGACACGTGTCCAGACGTCGTTTCATTGTCCCCTTCCTTTATTTAAGCTCTTCTTCTTCCTTCAGTCGAAACTTTCTGCGCTTACTCTCAAGGTAAATATCATCCTCACCCTTTCTCTGATTTCATCGCTAATTTCTCTTAAATCTTTCTTCTCTCGACTCGGAGTTTCTTCTTCCTCTTCTTTGCGAAATGGCGTCTGTTCTTGATGGGATTAGGGTCGAATCCAGCGGCGAGTCGGGGTTTCGTGACAGTCGCGGCGATTCTTCGTCGGGGAGCTCTTCTTCTGGTGACTCCGAGCGCGTTTCTTCTCCGCGCCGCGGCGAGGACAGTGAGGAACCGCCTGTTCCGTCGACTTCGGGAGCCACTTCGCTGCCTTCTGGGACCCACCTCAGGAAAAATGTGGTGATAAGGCCTTCTACCGGTGGTCGCGCGGGCGATCGTGGTGGGCGTCGAGGCGGTCGTGGTGGTGGAGTGCGGGCGACCAGGGCGAAAAGGTCCCCCTTGGTTCCTTATGAGCAAGGTGGGTCGCCGACTTGGAGCACGGCGGATTCGCTTCTCCAATTGAGGGAGCTGTGCGATTTCCCTGCTTCCGCCGAACTCAGGCTTCCCAGGCCGGACGAGCGTCCGTGGGGTCCTCCGGCGGGCTTCGTCTGTATGTACGAGGGGCTCTTTTTGAAATGCGGGCTGCGTCTTCCCCTCCCTGAGCTGCTCGTCCAGTACTGCAGGGCGCGGGGTTTGGCTTTCTCGCAGATCTGCCCTTCCACGATTCAAGGAATGATCGTGCTGCTGACCTTGGGGTGGGAGT
>PKML01077420.1:209665-272683 GCA_002933935.1 Eutrema yunnanense | reverse complement strand
ATGTACGAGGGGCTCTTTTTGAAATGCGGGCTGCGTCTTCCCCTCCCTGAGCTGCTCGTCCAGTACTGCAGGGCGCGGGGTTTGGCTTTCTCGCAGATCTGCCCTTCCACGATTCAAGGAATGATCGTGCTGCTGACCTTGGGATGGGAGTACGATGTTGAGGTGACGGTTCCCATGTTCGAGGCTTTCACTCAGCAGAAGGCGAATCCTGGGATCCCGGGGACCTATTACGCTGCTTTTAGGCCTGCGGCGAATATCATCGAGGTTAGCAGCTCGGGGCCAAAGGCTAGCAAGTTGTCCAAGGTTGAGGACTGGTCTCGCAGTTACTTCTACATCCGGGCTGCTGAAGTGGTTGGGCTCGATCCGCTAGCGAGATACACCCGGGACTGGAATTTCTCCCCGGGTAGGAGTTTATAGGTCGTTTTTCTTCTTTTTGGTTTGGTTTTGACTAACACTGCTTGTTTTGTTTTCAGGTCCCCATTCTTCTAGGTTCAAGCTGTCAGACTACGAGGGCGTTCTTGCGGTGTTTAGGACGGTGACCGAAAGAGATTGGAAGTCTTTCACCTCGGGAAGAGTAGAGGCAGCGATGGCTGGAGGTCGGTTACTTTTTTTTTTTTTTTTTTTTAAACGCGCTGATCGTTCTACGTTTGCAGGTCGTTCAAGGTTCGGCGTTCCGTTATACGCAGACGAATTTGTTGCGCCGCCCCCGCCTGTTATCGAGATCCCGGTTCGGAGGGACCAGGTCGGGCAAGATTCAGCCCGGCCTGTTCCTTCTAAGAAAAGGGCGGCCATTGGCATGGGTAAAAAGGTTGCCAAAAGGAGCAGGACCGATGCGGCGAGCTCCTCGGGGCCGGGGCATGAGGAGGAGCGGCCTGTGGTGACTGGGGATGAGCGTCCCCGCGGATCTGTAGAGGGGTCCGGCGTCCTCGAGACCGAGGGTTCGATCGGGGGGACGGCCGAAGCGTCCTTGCAGTTGGAGGTCGTCGAGACTGAGGTCCAAATGACAGAAGGGGCCGACGAGGCTACTGTTGGGGAGGAGGCCGGGGAGCTCGGGGTCGCTGGGGAAACGATCGTCCTTCGGAGNGAAGCGTCCTTGCAGTTGGAGGTCGTCGAGACTGAGGTCCGGATGACAGAAGGGGCCGACGAGGCTGCTGTTGGTGAGGCCCGGGAGCTCGGGGTCGCTGGGGAAACGATCGTCGTCCCTTCGGACGACGAGCGGGAGGAAACTTCGGAGCCTGGGTCCGGGGAGGGGTCCCGGGGTGAAGGTGGCGATGACGCGCTGGATGATTCGGACGCGGAGCCCAACGACCACAGCTTCTCTTTCTGCCATGAGGATGGAGATACCCCGTTCACCACGGACAAGGATGGCTGCGCCGAGCTGGCTCAGGCGGTAGCGTTTGGTGACAAGGCTTCGCGGTACCAGCCTTTGGATATGGCGGAAGGTGATGTCTTCCGGAATGCTGCGCGGTATGCTGCTCGGGTATATATATATATATTTTTTTTTTTTGACTTACGATATGGCCGTGTTGTATTACTGCAGACGATGGGTCATATTGCTCTCCTTGGGGAGCGGTACCAGAAGGTGGTGGTTGAGCGGGAGAGGTCCATTGCCTATGAGAGGGAATACCGTGAAGCTAGCAAGAAGGCCGCGGCCGCTGTTGCCCGCGGGCTGAGGAAGCAGATCGAGGAGGAGAAAGCCCGGTCGGTCGTTCTGGAGTCGGACGCGACGCAGGCGCGGGAGCGGGCCGGTGAGGCAGAGCGGTTGGCCGAGGAGCTGGAAGCGGAGAAGGCCAGGTCCGTTGCTCTGGAGGAGGCGCTCGGGCTTATGACAGGGGAGCGGGAAACGCTTCGCTCCAGGGTGAAGGGGCTGGAGAGAGCCATCGAGCGGGCTAAGGTGGCTGTCGATAAGGAGAGCGGGCGGGTGGAGGCGAGGTGGGAGAGGAGGACCCGGAGTTGGACCGCGAAGTTGGAGAAGATTCGCGCCCATCTGGATGGTCTCGACCGGGCTAGGGATCCTCATCTACTGTACAGCCAGGTGGTCGGGACAAGGGCATGCATGAAGAGGATGGAGGCGGAGGACGGGATTTCGGTGCCGTTTTATCGGTACAAGAAGCTGGATGAGGACGAAGAGATGTACGGTGCCCAGCTGGACGGGATTGCATTTCCGGACTTGACCCCGGAGGATCTGGAAATCCCTCCTGACCGAACCTTTGGTGTTCAACTTGCGCGCCTCATGCCTGGGGAGGTTCCTTCAGCCTCGAATCCTCTCCGGGGTCCGTCTGAAACCTCCGCTACAGACCCGGCCGCGGAAGTACGTGGCCCGGGTGTTGAAGGCGGTGCTACTGTGCCGGTGGTCCCTACTGATCCGATAGCCGAGGGGTCGGCTTTGGATGCCGCCGCGGAGCCCAACATCCCCTTTTTAGCCCATTCCAAAGCAAAAAGCCCAACACCAAAAGCCCAACATCCATTGTGCAGATACGGTACTGTTCACCGACATCCCCGACACTGTTCACCGACATGCCCGGCTGCCCGGTACTGTTCACGACACGCCCAATACTGTTCACGACCTGCTCGGCGCTGTTCACGACCTACTTGGCACTGTTCACGACACGCCCAATACTGTTCACGACCTGTCGGCGCTGTTCACGACCTACTCGGCACTGTTCACGACACGCCCAATACTGTTCACGACCTGCTCGGTACTATTCACGACATGTCAGGTACTGTTCACGACCTGCAGGGCACTGTTCACGACCTACAGGGTACTGTTCACGACCTACCGGGTACTGTTCACGAACCGTCACGTCATCCCTAAAACCCGGAGAGTTGTCTGCTCAACTCCCACTATAAATACCCCTTTGGAGTTCATTGTCAAGGCATCCCAATCCCATTCTCAGCTCTCCCACTCTCTCTCTAAGTTATTTTCCCTCTCTAAAAAGAGCTCTCCCAGCTCTCCACAGCTCTCTGCAGCTCTCCCAACTCGGCGCAGCTCTCCCAGCTCGGCGCAGCTCTCCCAGCTCTCTGCAGCTCTCCCAACTCTCTGCAGCTCTTTGCAGCTCTCTGCAGCTCTCCCAGCTCGGCGCAGCTCTCCTAGCTCTGACGGACGACCCTACCTGACGGCCGACTGACTTGACGGCCGACCCGACCTGACGGCTGACCGACGACTCGACCTAACGGTTGACCGACCTGACGGCTGACCGACGACCCGACCTAACGACAGACCGACCTGGCGGTCGACCCGACCTGACGGCCGACCGACCTAACGACTGACCGACCTGACGGCTGACCAACGACCCGACCTGGCGGCTGACCGACTCTCTCCTACACGCTTCAACAACGAACTACGAATGGCTTGATCCCCAACCCGGGGTACGTAGGCAGCCCTCCGGGCACAGCTATAAAACACCTCTTCCTCCTCATTTGCCGACCGGAACGCAACCGGCTCTATCTTAACAGAAAATCTCCGAACCTCCTCGATACAAATTGATTTGTGGGAGACGTGCTCAAACACGTTCCAACAATTAGCGCTAGAAGGAGGGGGTTTGAGGATTTTTTTACACGCAAAGAGTAGCTCGGCAAATGTCGGGAACATAGTCCTCATCTCCGAACAACTCCATACAGATAAGTGCCAAGCTTATTTCATTTTTTTACTATTTTCTTTCTCTTTGAACCAATCTCATCTCGCCATACACTCGACAAGATAAGTACCGAGCCTAACCTCGTACTTAAGCTTAAGAGTCAGCAAAGCCGAGCTCATACTCGACAAGATAAGTACCGAGCCTAGCCTCGTACTTAAGCTCGGTACTTAAGCTTAAGAGTCAGCAAAGCCGAGCTCATATCGCATCAAACTCGACGAGATAAGTGCCGAGCCTAGCCTCGCACTTAAGCTTAAGAGTCATGCTCATCTCGCAATGCATACGATCAACAAGTGCCGAGCCTAGTCTCGCACTTACGCATAAGATTTTAAACTCTAATTAAGCCCTTACTTGCAGGTTAACATATACCGAGCTAAGACTTGTTTCGTTCGCCGACTTCGACACTCGTTCACCGAACTTGGGGAAGGGCTATTGTAGGTATGGAGATGAGCACATCCCCTTTTTAGCCCATGCCGGGTACTGTTCACGACATGTCGGGCACTGTTCACGACCTACCGGGTACTGTTCATGAACCGTTACGTCATCCCTAAAACCCGGAGAGTTGTCTGCTCAACTCCCACTATAAATACCCCCTTGGAGTTCATTGTCAAGGCATCCCAATCCCATTCTCAGCTCTCCCACTCTCTCTCTAAGTTATTTTCCCTCTCTAAAAAGAGCTCTCCCAGCTCTCCACAGCTCTCTGCAGCTCTCCCAGCTCGGCGCAGCTCTCCCAGCTCTCTGCAGCTCTCCCAGCTCTCTGCAGCTCTCTGCAGCTGTCCCAGCTCTGACGGACGACCCGACCTGACGGTCGACAGACCGACCTGGCGGTCGACCCGACCTGACGGACGACCCGACCTGACGGCCGACTGACTTGACGGCCGACCCGACCTGACGGCTGACCGACTACCCGACCTGACGGCTGAACGACATAACGGTTGACCGACCTGACGGCTGACCGACGACCCGACCTAACGACAGACCGACCTGGCGGTCGACCCGACCTGACGGACGACCCGACCTAACGGCAGACCGACCTAACGGCCGATCCGACCTGACGACTGACTGACCTGACGGCTGACCAACGACCCGACCTGACGGCTGACCGACGGCCGACCGACCTAACGGCTGACCGACGACCCGACCTGACGACTGAGCGACGACCCGACCTGACGGCCGACCGACTCTCTCCTACACGCTTCAACAACGAACTACGAATGGCTTGATCCCCAACCCGGGGTACGTAGGCAGCCCTCCGGGCACAGCTATAAAACACCTCTTCCTCCTCATTTGCCGACCGGAACGCAACCGGCTCTATCTTAACAGAAAATCTCCGAACCTCCTCGATACAAATTGATTTGTGGGAGACGTGCTCAAACACGTTCCAACAAAAAGGTGATTTGTTCAAACTTGTGTTTGATTCAAAACACTAATGGTTGCTCGTTCGGGAAGTATCCATCAAAGTGGAATGGTATAAGGGGGTGTGGTTTTCTCACGCAACACCAAAATATTCATTATGTTCTTGGCTTGCGATTCATAATCACTTATCTACGGGAGATCGCATGGCTAATTGGGACTCGGGATCAAGTACAACATGTACTCTTTGCCAAGATCCAATGAAGACGCGCGACCACCTTTTCTTTGCTTGTAGGTATTCAACGGAGGTTTGGACAATTGTAACTAGAGTATTCTCAAAACTTGCTTCTCCACAAATTGGCAGCAACTCCTTCACATGATTACGGATACAAGATTTGATAGTGTGGAACATTTCCTCATTCGATATGCTTTTCAAACAGCAATCCATAACATATGGAAAGAGAGGAATGCAAGGAGACATGGCGAAATCCTTACTCCCTCGCAGCACCTCATCAAGTTTATAGACAAGCAAATTTGCAACCGTCTGTTATCAATTCGAAAGTCAGAAGATCATAAGTACGACAACACTCTTCAAATGTGGTTTTCTACGAGAAGCTAAATATCCTCTATTAATTTATCTCAAACTTTTAAACTAAAGAAGCACTTGATGTAAAAACGATTTTTTTGGGAGTTGAATAAAATTTTACATTCAATTAAAAAAAAAAAGAATATTTTTTTAATGTTAAATTAATTCAAGAAAAAAAATCATTTGTGACATCAAGTGCCTCTTTATTTTGAATCTTGAATCTAAACTGAACATAATCTATGCAAATTTAGTTCTTAGATGTGAACCAAGCTTGGAGACTTGTCTCGTATTGCTTGTCTCCTATGGTCTGAATGGATAATAGTTGATTTTTCACTTGTTTGTCAATCAAATTGACAAGGTGAGCATGCATGATTCAGATCTTCTCCATATCTCCTCGCATTTGTTTCCCTTTATACGATGTGCAACGCTGTTTGGAAAGTATATCGGATTAGAAAACTCTGAATACGATTAAAGTTGTTGTTCGAAATGTAGTTGACAATTACTTGCCATTCGATTGAGAAGCTTATTCGAAAGAGATGTTTTGTAAGTGTACCCCAGATTTTCGAGGAATAGTTGCACGAAAAAATAAGTGGTCTCGTGTTTCCATGTGGTTGTGACACAAGACACATGTAGATGTAGATCCCACGTTCCAACTAGCTATATGATCCTCGTCGATAGGCGATTATGCATCGCGAGCCAAATGCAAAAGGAGTATTTTGGTGTTGCATGTAGGAACAATACTCCCTTATACCAAGCTACTTTGTTTGATGTGGTCTGAATATGATTCCAAGTATATATCCTTTATCGAAAAAGATGGTTTGAATACATCTCCTTTGGCTTTCCTTAAGACCACATCTTCTTCACCATTGGTTTGAATACATATCGTCATTTGTCTAATCATAGTTACATGCATCATTTTTTTGTAGTTTATGTTAAGTTTCGATTTCAAATCTCTTGATTATTAAAGTATACATATATGAGTGTAAAATATATAGATACGAATATGAGTATTTTTTTTTGATGATAAAGAAATTCTGGACCAAGGCCTGAATATCCATGTTTCGATCAGTCCAATCATGATTATGATTCTTGTGCTAATCCAGCAAATTTAAAAGAAACAAAAGCTTACATATTATTAACAAGGGTATAGAAAAAAACGAAAAGAGAAAGAGTAGTGACCCATGGAGTGTGTGAATAATTATCGAAGAGAATAAGAGGTGACAACCAAAAGGTTGTGGAATAATGGTCCCTGCCAGCTTTCTCTCACAATCAACATCGACCCTATTTGGATTTTCTAAATATTCGTTAAAATTTGGGATAACGATATTGAAAAATATTTACAATAGAATATTTGTTAGTTGATCTAAATATGAGTTCTGGACTTCTCTTATTTAATATTTAAGGGTAAACGATCTATTTCCCCCTCGGAAGTTTCATATAATAACAGATCCCCTGAAGTTTGAGCTTAGTTTTATTTCTCCACCGAATCAAAGTTGAAAACTTATTTCTCCACCGAATCAAAGTTTAAAACCTATTTCCCCCCAAATCAAATTTAATCGGTTTGTTATCGGTTTCGAGTGGTTTCTAATGTAAACCGTAAACCACCCCTATTACACCCCCAAATTAAACCGATTTTTATAACCAAACCCAACCACTGTTTCTTCATCTTCCTCGTTGGACGGAGATAACGAGTTGGTAGCGCATCGATGGCGGATTTCGAAGCTCGATCTATTGCTGAACGGAGCAAACCGAGCAAAAAAAATTGAAACTTTGATTTTGTTGAGAAATTTGTGGGGAATTGAAACTTCTTCTTCTTCTTCACCCGATAGTCGGGAATTGTCCATTACAAATTGAAACTAAAATTCAAATTAAAATTCAAAAGCGAAAAAAGATCGACAATCAACGAGATATATTCCCGATCTAATTGGGATTGTTACAGAATTCAAAAAGTCATTATCTTCTTCAAATTCTTTCTCTCCACCGTCATGGACTCGTTTCCTTTTGGTGAAGCAAGAAATCAATCAACTTATCTCTCTCTCTCACACACACACACTGAAGGCACAAAAGAATATGCAATTTCTTAGGGTTTCATCAAGGGCCATGTAATCAATGGATAGAAACCGCCGGTGCTTAAGGACACACCATCGGAATCTCAATGTTGTGGACTGGAAATTGGAATATCTGCCAAGCGGCGGTTGAGACGGTGCTTCGCGGTGGTTCTTTGAGATCCAGATCTCACTCACGGCAGATTCGCCGGGTTTCCATCAGCCACATCTGAAGAAGCATCTGAAATATGTACTGAAATGTTGAATCTCCAGCAGAATAATTCCAGCGATCGTAACATCTACCATCATTCCCGATTTTCAAGCTCTAGATCCAGATCTACGATGGATTCTTCTTCGACGAAACGTAAACGATTAGCATCAGAGCAGCAACCATCTTCGAAGCTCGATCTATCACTGAACGGAGCAAATGATTGTCAATCGGTTTATGAAGATTTTGGCGTTTACCGCCATTAGAGGAGAAGAGTTGCAGATACCGATTAAAAAAAAACATTTGTTAAAAAAAAATTAGGTTTCAATCGGATTATTGGGTTCAACCGGGTTGTAAACGGTTTAAGGGGTTGAAATTAGGTTAATTTTGGTTTTCGTTGGTATTAATTTGGTTAACAGTTAATTGGTATACAGTAAACCGATTTAAATTGTGGTTCGTGGGGAAATAGATTTCGAACTTTGATTTCGGGGGGAAATAAGTTTTAAACTTTGATTCGGTGGGGAAATAAGTTTTTAACTTTGATTCGGTGGGAAAATAAAATTAGGCTCAAACTTCAGGGGATCTGTTATTATATTAAACTTCCGAGGGGGAAATAGATCGTTTACCCAATATTTAAAGTTGTTCTCGTATTTGAAATTGTTTAAAATCTAGTTCTCATAGTTTTAACAAATTTTATTTTAAAATAAATATCATTTTTTGTTAAATCATATATATGAAAAGAGTTAAACTCTCTCCATACCTAGTCATGTCACCAATTTTGATCATTGTGGAAGTACCACATGTACTCCAAACATTTATTAACACAACAAATAAAAATATGTTTAGCAGTTTTCTCAATTATTGCTCCAACTTCAACTTCTAGCTCTTCTTATATTCCTCACACTTCAGTTCTCATTTATATGTTTTCGGTTCGTCATTCATGCAATTATCTCCCTTTATCACAATTCCTTCTCTTTATATGATGTCTAAAGCTTTCCATTCATTTTTTATTTGGACTGATTCAAACATTTGATCACGTCCGACTATGGCGTTAGAACTAAAAAAGTAGCTATAGTCATGGAAAACCTTTAAAAACAAAAACCCTAAAAAATGGCTATGATTTCATTGTCAAAAATGATAGACGCAACTCACATATCAACATCATTGTCTTAAATATATAGATTAAGTTTGTATTCATAAATCGTGGACTTTGGTTTAGGTTGCACATATATATTCATCACAAGAGAATAAAAGTCAAATTCATTTCCTTTATTCAAAATTTTATTATGCATTTCTTATTTTTATGTTCTCTTTTTAGTAATAATTTTGATTTAATAACCCATCCGTACATTAATTGTAAGCATGAAATTAAGTAGATTCAATATTTTTTTATATAACAAAATTATAAATTCATACATTATCTCATACAATGTCATAAGAACATTAAAAAATCAAATATTCGAATTTAATACTGTTAAATAATTTGAAGCTTAAATATAGTTCACATTTTCATACATTACCGAAGCATCAGTTGAGCTCTACCGGCAAAAAACAATGTTTTTACTGCATATGACTTGAATCTCCATGCAATCTTATCCAACAAAGAAATGTATCCACCAATACACAATTTTCGATGCATTAAGGGGAGGCCAAGATACATGATGGAAAGATAACATGTATGGAAACCAAATCTATCAATAGTAGTGGATTCTGTAAGGCTCAATCATGAGTGAAATAATTCGGTCTTATCTTGGTTCATTCTCAAACCAGAACAACAAGAGATATCCTCAAGAGTTTCAGTAATCCCGTGTAAAGAGTTGTTGTCACCATCGAAAAAAATCATTACGTCATCTGCGAACATGAGGTGAGATTTTTGAAACTCAATTGTTCTCGGGTGGAAACTGATATATTCATATGAAAAACGTGACTTGAGAAGTTTTGAGAAAATTATCTTTCTCTGAATCACTAGATGATATACTTGAAGAATCTTCCTCAATTTCAAAATCTATCGTCTTTTCTTTGCCTTTATAAACCTTTATTAAAGACAAATTCGATCTATTTCTTAAAATTAGATTTGAAATGTGATAGTACAGTATCAATAGTGAAAATTACTATTAGTTTAAAGAACCCATCAATCTATATATATTGAATACTTATAATTTACTCTAAATTTTAGCTCGAAATACATAGTAACTCATGGAATTTTTAGTTATGTAAAATATAGATTAACATATATGTTAAGAGAAGTCCATATGTAACATAGAATTATTGTTGATATACTATTGTTATGTGATATGTAGTAAATGAAATGATGAAAACCCTATATTACAATCACTACATTACCAAACTTGTCGTTTGCTGATTTTTTGTCAACAGTAAAAAACCGAATTTCTTGTCGTTTGTTGAAAATTTTTTTTTTCTTGGATTCCATTCAATGATCTAAAATGCATAGATCTTTTGGGTTACAGTTTCGAAGACCTCTACAAGCGTGTAACCATCTGCAACTATTAAATTGCTTTCTTTAATGCATCTTTAACATATTTATTGTTAGTTGGAATTTAATAAGATGGAACTTGCAACAGTTTATTGTTCAAAAAAAAAAAAAACTTGCAACAGTTTACCATATTTTTATAAGAGATGTGGTTATTCAAAATACATTTTTTGATGTATGATGTCTGATTCCTATACGGATTTAACTACTGAGGAGAAATTTTTGGTCACATATTTACAATATGAAAAAATTTCCGTTTCAAATCTGGTCATTCTTCTACTATTATTATTTGTTTTTCACCAAAATTTTATCTATTTTTTTAGGAGTATATTTTAAGTACTACCATATATGCTTATTGCCATAATGACACGGCCTCTACAACTGTGACAGTCAATTCTTTCTGCAAATAATAAATTTATGTATTCAATGCTATTATTAATATAAAGAAACCGCTGAGTATTACATTTTTATTTACTTTGTACAAATATTCAATTTTCCGAATTTAAGGGCATATTATGTAAATCCCATATATATTATTAAAAAAAAATTGAGAGAAAAAAACTAAAACAATTCTGAAAATTAATTTGAATTTGTTATATTTTTATCTACTAGTATAAAAGTTACTAAACTAAAATGGTGAAGATAAATAGAATTAATATATATTATACCCGATCACAATATTTTATCATAGTAGTTAATATTTCGTGGTGCGATTCAGAATTGGAACAATAATATAAAAACATATATCTCACAAAATTAAACTATTTTTTTTTTCACCAAAAATTGAGTGTTTGTGACTATTGAGGTGCAAAAAAAGACAATGCCAAAAGTCTACGGGTTTGACTGTCCAGTTCGGTAATAATCTAATAACTCTGTCTTTGACCGCACGCTCGTGTAGGGGTCCTTCTGACATTTTCACTGTTCTACCCCTGCTCGTGAAGTCCTTCCTTTCCAAAATCCTGAGGGTATTTTTGGAACTCTTTATTAAACCGAGATGGAGACCGTACCGGACTTCCTGGGATTCTGTTCAAAACTGTTTTATATTAGCACGAATGGTTATTAATAAATAAATCTCACACTTGATCAGATAAACTCATAAACAGTAGTACTACTTTATGCTCAAACTATCAACTACTTTTTAATTGTGTGATAAAATTCTTTGGATTTAGACAAATAACACTCTGTTTCTTACCACGGTGAAATCATGATTCATATTCTTTCCGTTTCATAAAAAGTATCATTTTGATTTATTTTTTTTCACAAACAATGTTGTTTTGATAACTCATAGGTAGATTCCAGAGCTATAGAGGTTCAGACTAATCTTCTGGGAGTGCAGTCCACAAATAGATTCTCTCTCTGGATATTTAAATGGGCCATAATGCATGGACAAATATCCGTGTGGATATCCAAAACAAATGTGTTAGTTTCGCATAGCAAAATGATCGAATCCGGAACGTGGTAGGGTCCAAAACCCGTCTCCTACCATTTGATCACACGCGTTTGGACAATAAAGGACAATAAAGATGATAGTTTTATGTTTTCAATACATAATTTTAAACAAAAATTAAATTTTAACCGTATTGTTTTCATTTATTAATTAGAGAAAATTTTGTTGTCTAATGTATTAATAAGGGATAATATGAAATTTTTAATAATTTTTTTAATATGTGTAAAATATGTCAAAATATTATTTTTTGTAAAACAAATGAAATATATTTTTTCGACCAAAAAAAAGAATTATATACTCTATAGATGATTATAATTAAAATTCATAATAATTATATAATAGCTGTTAAACTAGTTTCGCATCGCAGCTTTCTGCAACTTTTTTTGTGTGTGAATATAATAAATAAAGGATTAAAGCATAGGTAACGAGGCAACAAAAGTAATGAATACGGAAAACAAAAGCCAGGAAGCTCATTGGTTAGGTCAGCTTAATCGGAAGATTTAATAAACTAATGACGATGATAACAATTATAATTAAATTAATTTTTTCTGACTTCTTTAAAACCCCCTCTTACAAACAGAAGCTCCCTTTTTCAGTAGAGGTCCGATTCCCAATCTCTCAGAAAAGAAAAAGGCAAAACACAGAGAGAGAAGAGAGAGAGAGAGAGATAAAGAGAGAGAAACTCCATGTTCGAAACAGAGCATACTCTCTTGCCTCTTCTTCTTCTCCCATCGCTTTTGTCTCTTCTCCTCTTCTTGATCCTCTTGAAGAGAAGAAGTCGGCACAGATTCAATCTCCCTCCGGGAAAATCCGGTTGGCCATTTCTGGGTGAAACCATCGGTTATCTCAAACCTTACTCTGCAACAACTCTCGGTGATTTCATGCAACAACATGTCTCCAAGTAAATTGAAATCTCCAAACCTCAAAAACATCCTCTTATTTTTGTCTCCAATTTTGACTAATGATCTTTTAATAGGTATGGGAAGATATACAGATCGAATTTGTTTGGAGAACCAACGATTGTATCAGCTGATGCAGGACTCAACAGATTCATACTACAGAACGAAGGGAGACTCTTCGAATGTAGTTATCCTCGAAGTATCGGTGGGATTCTTGGTAAATGGTCGATGCTTGTTCTTGTTGGGGACATGCATAGAGACATGAGAAGTATCTCGCTTAATTTTCTAAGTCATGCTCGTCTCAGAACCATTCTCCTCAAAGACGTTGAGAGACATACTTTGTTCGTTCTTGATTCTTGGCAACAACACTCTGTTTTCTCTGCTCAAGATGAGGCGAAAAAGGTTTTTTTTTTTTTCTTTTGCTAAATTTTGGGTTTTTGTTTCTGAATCTAACTTTACTGTTTATGGGTTAAATTGAGTAGTTTACGTTCAATCTAATGGCGAAGCATATAATGAGTATGGATCCTGGAGAAGAAGAAACAGAGCAGTTAAAGAAAGAGTATGTCACTTTCATGAAAGGTGTTGTCTCTGCTCCTCTCAATCTCCCAGGAACTGCTTATCGTAAAGCTCTTCAGGTACATTAATTGAACTTGTGAAATTTGAAAAAGTTTTGAATTTTTTTCTTTTTTGCTGTAAAGGCATAACCTTTCGTATAGGTGATTTTATTTTATGTGTTAAATAAATAAATGATTATGCAGTCACGAGCGACGATATTGAAGTTTATTGAGAGGAAAATGGAAGAGAGAAAATTAGAGATTAAGGAAGAAGAAGACGAAGAAGAGGATAAAGCAGAGATTAGTCAGAGTGATCATCATGAGAGGAAACATAGAACAGACGATGATCTTTTGGGATGGGTTTTAAAACATTCGAATCTATCGACGGAGCAAATTCTCGATCTCATTCTTAGTTTATTATTCGCCGGACACGAAACTTCTTCTGTCGCCATTTCTCTCGCTATCTTCTTCTTACAAGCTTGTCCTAAAGCCGTTCAAGAGCTTAGGGTAAGATTATAATTAATTACTACTAATTATGACGTATTTTTAAGTTTATTTAATTGTTTTTTTTTGTTAAAAGGCTTAAGTTTATTTAATTGTTATTATTAACTTATGTTTATTGGTTTAAACTCTTTTTGAAGGAAGAGCATCTTGAGATCGCGAGGGCGAAGAAGGAACTTGGAGAATCAGAATTGAATTGGGATGATTACAAGAAAATGGACTTTACTCAGTGTGTATGTTATTTTATTATTTATCTTATAGTTTCTAGTGGAACAAAATTATTGATATTTTGTTTTTTTGGGGGTCTTATGAAGGTTATAAATGAGACTCTTCGACTGGGAAATGTAGTAAGGTTTTTGCATCGCAAAGCACTTAAAGACGTTCGGTACAAAGGTAAACTTTTACATACAAAATTAATTGATAAAATCCGAATTATATGACTCCTTATTGGCTGAAAATATTAAATACGTTATCTTTTATAATAATGTTGGAAAAAAAGGATACGATATCCCGAGTGGGTGGAAAGTGTTACCGGTGATCTCAGCCGTACATTTGGATAATTCTCGTTACGACGAACCTAATCTCTTTAATCCTTGGAGATGGCAACAGGTAAATTTTCGAAAGCTAATAATTTAAGTGTATAATATATAGTTTCATCTATGCATGAATTGATACGTCATACGTGCATATGCATTTGACTAACCTATCTATAGATACTATACGAGTACCATTAATCTGGCAAAACTTAACTATCTTTGAAAGTTAGATCTTATAACACGTCATCGATCATTTATCACATGAAGCATATAAATTAAAAAAGAAGAGAGAGAAAAAAGAGAGACGTGGTGGTGTATAGGCCTGAGCAAAATATTCGGATCCGAAAAACCAAATCGAAACCGAACTGAATTAGGAGATATCAAAACTAACCAAATTTTTATAAATATTCGAACGGTTTCTTTTATAAAATATTTTGGGTACCTAAACGAAATTTGACCGAACCGAAACCTGAATGGGTAGCTGAAATATATGAAATATAATTATATTTTCAAAAATATTATGTATAATTATATTTGAAATAACCAAAATACTCATAATTATAATTATAAACTGAATATATTAATTATGTTTAGATCGAAATAACCAAAATACTTAAAATATCTAAAAATATTTAATGATATATGTTAAAATTAAACATTTTTTGAAAATGTAACCAAATTTTATATAAATTAAACAATTTTTTAGTTTTTGTCGAATATTTATGATAAATTCGGGGTACCCGAACCTGGGCGGAACCGAACGGAACCCAACCCAAAAAAAAATGAAATACCTGAAACCTAAAAAACCGAACCGAATATAAACCGGAACTGATAGCCGAATGTCCAAGCCTAGGGGTGTACGTGAAGACAATTAATTAGTAGGATGGTATGTCTTTAATGACGTGGGAACTGCGTAAATTCTCTTATTAATCTCATCAAACTATGGGTCCCACAATGAGGTTTATGACGGATCTCACACGCCCGATGACTTGTACGTGTGTTAGATTCTGCCACGTTGACCGGTCCCACTCTTATATTAATTTAATTGATTAAATCGGCGAATTAGAAACGAAAATAAAAAGATTGTGGGATACTACTTAAATAAATACTCCTACTTAAATAAATGGGGAGAGTCATGATGTTTAGAGTGAGTGGGGAAGGTAAGATGATTAATGACCCACGTGGGGTGGTGCCAACAAGCACGTGTTCTTCTTCCCTTTTTGTCTTTATAAAACTGTGTGTCGTTTTTTTTTTGACAGCAAAACAACGGAGCGTGCGGGTCGTCTTCGTCAGGAGGATGTGGTAGCTTTTCGAACTTCATGCCGTTTGGAGGAGGGTCGAGGCTATGTGCTGGTTCGGAGTTAGCGAAGCTAGAAATGGCAGTGTTTATTCATCATCTTGTTCTTAATTTTAATTGGGAATTAGCAGAAGATGATCAACCATTTGCTTTTCCTTTCGTCGATTTTCCTAACGGTTTGCCTATTAGGGTTTCTCGTATTCTGTAAAAAAAAAATTAATGTGTTTTCTTTTATCCTCTCTTAATTATTTTTTTTTTTTTTTCAAAAAAATTGGATGAATAATATTATTGGGAGATATTAGACATTCTATTGTATAGGTTTGGAACCGTTGGATGTTACTGAATATCGACCACATCTTTCAGGCTCGGTGATTGCTGAGTAAACCTTAAATGGGCTTTTATTGCCCAATCATGTTACGATTAAACCGAAGTGAAAGCCCATGGGCTTGACCTTTATTGGACTCATCATACATTGGATTTGCTATTTCTTTTTTTGTTTTTTCCCGCAGTGGACCACAACGGATCGGTCCACTAGCCCAAATGCAAAATCTTATTCGTTACTTTCAAATGTTCATCATATGCTTTGATTGATTCTTTATAATTTTGAAGATATTGGAAATCTTATTCGTTTCAAATGTTTCTATCCAAAATCATATTTGCTTAGCAATTTTTTCAAAAATATTTAGTAGATAAAATCATATCACATCCTTGCAAAATATCTAGAAGTAAGAAAATAACACTTGCAAAACATTAATCAGCTGATTCCAAAATTTTTTTTTTTGTAATTCTTGATCAAGATGTTAAACAGATATTAATTTGATAATCAATATTTCAAGTAAAAATCGAAATGATTTTTGACGAAAAATATTAATGTAAAAGGAAAAACTAGGATTTACCTTAATTTATTAGAGTTAGTATAAGTATTAGTTTACCCAATAGGACAAACAAATATATTATGTAGGGTTGAAATGAAAATTAGTGCATACTGAAAAAGGATGAGACAAAAAAGGGTAAATTTTGGTTAGTAAGGGCTGAAAATAAAATTAGTGTAACAAAGGCAAAAGAGGTGACAAAAATGGGTAAACACATAGAGGATAAGTAAGAGCCAAAACAGAGTGACACTTTCTTGGTGATGACTCAATGCCACTCTTTGGTCATACATACAAAACCCCACAGATGACTTGGAGAGAAAGAAAAGACAAATCAAACCCTTTCACTCTAACTACTGTCCCTTTCACACACCACTCTCTCTCTCTCTCCTCTTCTCTTCTCTTCTCTCTCCAAGTCCACTTGCAGATAGTTGCAATGGAGGAACACCAAAGTGGAATTGCCATTTTTAAAGACAATTCCTTTTCAAAATCTCATCTTCTTCATTCTCCTTCTATGTATGCCAATGTGGTCACTTCTGGAAATCATTACGGAATTAGAACCGTCTAATTCGCTTAGTATTTAAAATGTCAAAAGTGAAAAGAAAAAAAGTAGATTTGGACCAGTGGCCAAATACCATGTTTAGTAATGCAATTTAGATATTTTTCTTAGTAAGTTATAAATAAAGTTTCGACCAACAAAAAGAGTTATAAATAAAGTATAGTGGAGGTAGGGCACTGGCCTTTTGACGTGGCTACAACGATGAAATGAAAAAGAATGATGTCTCTGAAAGATTATTCTAAATAATCCACTTAAGCATGCCAGTCTCTGATTAATAAGAACAGAAGCGGAAGCGTACCTGATGGATCCATTGCTAAAGTTCTGAAGTTTGGGAATGGTTCTTCCAAAGCGAACCCTGAATAGCTTTAGGTCTCTGTTGATGGGATGCATAGAGTTTTCTGTATTTCAGATTAGGGTTGCTTTGGGGACCATAACCTTCTATTTATATAGAAACAATTTCTAATTCGGCCCTTCATCAAATTAGAAATTACTGAATGTATCCTCACATTAAATTTCCATAACACTTATGCCCCATAGTCTTTTATTTTCTACTTAAGTAACCACATAAGTTTTGACTACTTTAAATAATGACCCTAACACATTGATAATACACGTGTGACCCCTAAATAATTCTTACAATCTCCCACTGGGTCACATATGTATCCAAAATTGTGTTAGACTTTATGAGCTCAAAATTGTCATTATGCAGCAGGGCATAAACAATCACGTCCATTGACTACAGAAATATAGGATCATGGCGGTCTTCGTTATAATAAAAAATAACTAAACCTTCCATGGTCACTGAAATCAATATAGCCAAATGACATTGATCAATTATGAAAAGTGTGGCATGAAAATCACATGAAAAGTGATCAATACATGTCGATTTTCAACTGGTCCTACCTTATTGAGATCCTTTAACTTTATTGTACAAAGAGTAAACACAAAAACTTTATTTCTGATCAGAAAGGAAAATGTGCATAAACACAAACCAAAACATAAAACCCAAACCCAAATGAAAAACTCCCACTAATCCAAATGATCATCAAACACTGAAACACCCATTCGAGCAATATGCTCATGAAAGACCTTCGGTGGAATACCTTTAGTGAGAGGATCTGCTATCATGGAGTTTGTCCCTAAGTGTTCTATGGAAATCTCTCCACTTTGTACTCTCTCCTGAACAACCAGGAACTTAATTTCAATAAACTTAGACTTCGTCGCACTCCTATTTTTGTTTGAGTACTGAACCGCTGATTTATTGTCACAATACAACTTTAGTGGTCTTTCAATTCATTCAAGAATTCGCAGCCCAGTGACAAAATTTCTCAGCCAAAGTCCATGATTGGATGCCTCAAAAACTGCTACAAATTCTGCTGCCATTGTGGAGGAAGCTACGAGTGATTGTTTCGCACTACGCCAAGAAATAGCTCCACCGGCCAACAGAAAAACAAAACCTAATGTAGACTTTCTACTATCTTGACATCCAGCAAAATCAGAATCAGAATATCCAATGATCTCCAAGTTATCTGATCTCTGATATGTGAGCATATAGTCATTTGTTCTCTGCAGGTACCTCATGACCCTTTTGGCTGCTTTCCAATGGTCCAAACCTGGATTACTTAAGTATCTGCCCAAAACTCCAACAATGTACGCTAAATCTGGACGCGTACAAACTTGAGCATACGTTAGACTCCCTACAGCCGACGCATAAGGAATCTTTTGCATCTCCTGAATTTCTAAATTTCGCCTTTAGGGCACTGACTGAGACAAAATTTGTCTCCTTTAGCGACTGGGGTGTCACCTGGTTTGCAATCATGCATGCCAAATCTCTTGAGTATTTTATCGATATAGCTCTTTTGAGACAATCCAAGAATTCCTCGAGTTCGATCTCGATGAATCTGGATTCCTAATACAAAAGATGCTTCACCAAGATCTTTCATCTCAAAATTTTCCTTAAGAAATTTCTTGTTCTCATGTAGCATGCCTATATCGTTAGTGGCTAGTAGTATGTCATCAACATACAATACCAGGAAAATGCATTTACTCCCACTGAATTTTTGATACACACAATCTTCAACCAAATTCACCTCAAAACCAAATGAGGTGATTACTTCATGAAACTTGTGGTACCATTGACGAGAAGCTTGTTTTAGTCCATAGATGGATTTATTTAACTTGCATACCATCTTCTTTGAATCACCTAATACAAAGTTTTCTGGTTGCTCCATATAAATCATCTCATCAATGTTTCCATTGAGAAACGCTGTCTTGACATCCATCTGATGAAGCTCTAAGTCATAATGTGCAACAAGGGCCATGATTATCCTAAAAGAATCCTTTGATGAGACTGGAGAAAAGGTTTCTTTGTAGTCAATCCATTCTTTCTGAGTATAGCCTTTAGCTACTAGACGAGCCTTATACCTTTCCACATTACCATTTGAATCCATTTTAGTCTTAAAAATCCATTTGCAACCAATGGGTTTCTTTCCTTCTGGTAATTGGACAAGGTCCCAAACCTTATTGTCTAGCATTGACTTATACTCTTCTTCACTAGCTTTGACCCACTTATCTGAATTGGAACTACTCATGGCCTCACGGAAGTTGATAGGATCATCTTCCAACTGAGTTTGATTTTCCTCTTGTTCCCTAAGAAACACTATGTAATCATCCGGAATAGCGCTTCTCCTTTCTCTAGTGGATCGCCGCAAAGGCACTTGTTCTTGTTGCACTAGTTCCTGAGGATTTTGAATTTGACATTCATGTTCGATAACATTGTCATCTTCATTTAGAGGAAGGATTTCAGTATCAACTTGAGGTTCCAAATTTGCTTTATCCAAAGCAACTATATGAATCGGTATAGAACCTGAATTCGATTCTTCCTCAAAGATGATGTCTTTAACTTCATTTCTCCCCCCAAATTTAACATCCTCAAAGAACGTAGCTGTTCCCTTCTCAAAAATATTCTTATGTTTGGGATCATAAAACTTATAGCCCATAGATCGCTCAGAATAACCAACAAAGTAACTGCTCACAGTTCTGGAGTCCAATTTCTTCTCAAACGGCCTATAAGGCCTAGCCTCAGCTGGACATCCCCAAATGTGAAAATGCTTTAAACTAGGTTTTCTGCCAGTCCAAAGCTTATAAGGTGTTTTTGCAGTTGCTTTAGTTGGCACTCTATTAAGAATGTAAGCTGCAGTCTTTAGTGCCTCTCCCCAGAGTGATTCAGGTAAGGTGGAATGACTGATCATACTCCTCACCATATCCTTAAGAGTGTGGTTGCGTCTTTCTGACACACCATTCATGCTGGGAGACCCAGGCATGGTGTATTGTGGGACAATTCCACACTCCTCTAGATATATGGCAAATGGTCCTGGACGTTGTTCACCTGAACCGTCATACCGACCGTAATATTCACCACCACGATCAGATCTGACAGATTTTATCCTTCGCTCAAGTTGGTTCTCAACTGTCCACAGACTCTGACTTTTCATGAATAAGAAATAAGTATGCATATCGAGAGTAATCGTCTATGAAAGATATAAAATATTGTTGACCGTTCCAAGATGCCGTAGGGAATGATCCACAAATATCCGTATGTATCAACTCAAGAACTTTCGTAGCTCTGTATGCGCCTAATTTCTTTTGTTTAGTCTGTTTTCCTTTAATGCAATCTACACAGACATCACAATTTGTGAAGTCAACAGAACCCAATATACCATCCGACACAAGTCGCTCAATTCTATTTTTAGAGATGTGACCTAAGCGTTTGTGCCACAGAGTTCCTGAACTTGCATTTTCGAATTTTCGTTTAGTACCCCTTGATTCAACACTTAAACTTTCATCATGAGAAGTTAGAGTGTCAAGCATATAAAGACTGTGATTATCCATAAGTGTACCAGTTCCAATTAAAACTGAATTTAAAGACAGAGTAGCTTTTCCATGCTCAGTTAGACAAGAATAACCAAATTTGTCTAAATAAGGACCAGAAACCAAATTCCGTCTAAATGACGGTGCAACAAAAGTGTCTTTCAAATCCAAAAAACGACCAGTACTAAAAAACAATCTAAAATGCGCAATTGCCTCCACATCCACCGGAAATCCATTAGCCACATGAATGCGTCTTTCAGCTTCAGTTGGTTTTCGGTAGCTCATGCAACCCTGCAATGAAACACTGATGTTAGTAGTTGCACCTGAATCTAACCACCAAGTGTTTCTGGGTACTTCAACTAAGTTCACTTCAGAACAGACCATAGCAAGGAACATACCTTTCTTTCCACGCCAAGCGTGGTACTTTTGGCAGTCCTTCTTGATGTGTCCAGCTTTCTTGCAAAAGAAGCATGTATCTTCAACCTTAGTCTGCTTCTTTTGAGATGGACCTTTAGCAGCATCATTCTTAACAACCTCACTTTTCCTTCTCTTGCCCTGACCCTTAGAGGTGTTAACCATATGAGCACTTTCAGACCTTTCTTGTTTCATCCTATTCTCCTCATTCACACAATATGAAATAAGCTCATTAAGAGACCATTTCTCTTTCTGTGTGTTGTAACTGGATTTCAATTGATTGAATTGAGGAGGAAGAGAGTTCAAGACAAAAAAATATGAGCACTTCTTCTGGAAGCTCAGTCTTGAGAGTCTTAAGTTTTGAAACAATGTTGGACATTTCCAAAATGTACTCCCTTATGTTTCCTTTGCCGTGATACCTCATGGTACTAAAGCGATACAGAAGCGTACTTATTTCTGCTTTATCGCTACTTGCAAAACGCAAGTCCATCTCAGCAAGGAACTGTTTGAGATCTTTGATCTCCTCATCACCTATAAAGGTTGATGGAATGGTGTCCATAATGATCATTAAACCAATACGATTAGAACGTTCCCACTTCTCATAAACAGCCTTATACTCAGCAGTGCTGGTGTCTGTAGGAGAAGTAGGTTGTTCCATCCTTAACGCAATGTCAAGATCCATACACCCAAGGACAATCTTAACTTTACTTTTCCATTCCTTGTAGTTGGAACCAGTAAGTGTTGGAATTGAACCTAAGTTTGCAGATACTGTAGTGAAATTTGCCGAAAAACAAAAAACAATCCTTAATTAGTAACTCATTACTTAATTGAAGATAAATCAATAATAAATTATAAATGATTGTGCAATCCATCTCAAGATACCAAGTGCAACATTAATATCAAGTCTTTGGACAGTAATATTAATTGCTAGCGATACTCTTGTTGTAATGATCAAACATTGAAAATAATGCATAATGAATAATAAACCTATCTTTGGATCGATTTATCATTCACATGTTTATCCTTATAATTGTCACATGTTTATCATCACATGTATGTATGTAATCCGGCCAAATATAAATCTACCTTTGGGTCGATTTAATATTCGCATGAAAATACATACACACAACATTTAATACTATTCATGAAAAAATATCCACAATAAATGTTACTTTGGCAACATATTGCATCAATAAATCCAATTCAAATATTAAACTTGTACAATCAAAATTATATATTGTTTTAAATCTTAATTGTATTCTTGCTCAGACATATATCTAGAAGTCTGGGGGTAACATATGCAAGAATATGATGGTGGCAGAGTGGTTGAAGACAAGCGGGAAGAGGTTGCCTAAATAACGCAGCCTGGGTTCGAATCCCATTTGATTCGTTTTTCGTTTTACTTAAAAACGAATCGGGCCTTAATGCAACCTCTGTCTTAAACGGGCCCAAACTCTTTATTTTAAACAATATTTGGGCAAAGCACAAAATATCCTAAAGAGTTAACAAATCTGATTTCTGGCCCGAATATTAAACTTACGTTTCATTAAATCAGATTATGAAAATTACAAAAACGCCCCTATCTGCCTTCCATCAAACCAAAAAAAATTTAGGGTACACGAGAAAACCCTAAAAAAAATTTTCAGAAGCCAGCCGCCAAGGCCGATGAAAACCAGATCCGAATTTGCTCAAACTTTTCGAAACAAAACTTTTCATCAGATTCGAAAAATTAAAACCTTACGAGCTCATACTTTAGAACTTGATCCCAGTAAGATTAATTTAGATCTATGAACTAAAGCATGATTTTTCTCTAGAATCAATACCAAAACTAGATCTAAACATTATATAAATCAGATCTAACTTCAGAACTTTAAACCACAGATTCCAGAATACTTAATCTAAACATGAACCTTAAGAAAAAATTAGATTCAACAATCTGAATTTTTCACCAAATAAATAAATCCGAATTTTAATCATATTAACTTTGATTATCAAACAGAAACTGAACATGGTGCTCTGATACTAATTGAAAGATTATTCTAAATAATCCACTTAAGCATGCCAGTCTCTGATTAATAAGAACAGAAGCGGAAGCGTACCTGATGGATCCATTGCTAAAGTTCTGAAGTTTGGGAATGGTTCTTCCAAAGCGAACCCTGAATAGCTTTAGGTCTCTGTTGATGGGATGCATAGAGTTTTCTATATTTCAGATTAGGGTTGCTTTGGGGACCATAACCTTCTATTTATATAGAAACAATTTCTAATTCGGCCCTTCATCAAATTAGAAATTACTGAATGTATCCTCACATTAAATTTCCATAACACTTATGCCCCATAGTCTTTTATTTTATACTTAAGTAACCACATAAGTTTTGACTACTTTAAATAATGACCCTAACACATTGATAATACACGTGTGACCCCTAAATAATTCTTATCAAGAGTCCAATGTCGTTCCCATGTGCTTTTTATTCACTATATTGTTTTTTTCTATATAGTTATTTTTCAAATCTTACAAAGTCAATTAGTCAAGTCTATGAGCATGAAAACGGTTTTGGTCTCAACAATTGGCTAAATGATTAAAGGGCAAAAAGATTTCACACCAAAATTGAATATAGATGTGTCTTTCACGAAAGATAAAACTTGGTTTATGAAAAATTAGAGTATGCCATTGAAAGACGATGTAAAATCTATAAACCTCATTTAACTCTTGGTTCTTTGTTGCGTCGGTCTTTTTTAGTATTTATTTGGACTCGATTGGTGACTATGTTTATATAAGACGGTTAAAGAATTTTGAACGGTTGTAGAAAAAGCGGTTAAAAATAGTGATTGGAGAAGACGATTTGGTAACAGAAAACGGTTCAATATTAAGCTTGATTGGTAGCGGTTGAATAGTGTAATTACATAAAATTGTATGTTTTATGTTGAATGAAAATTGTGGAAGGAAAACATGTATTTATAGGGAAATAAGCGTAACTTTTTTTAGATTTTCAAAAAAAAATTAAATCAATGATGATACTGTTTTTGATAACTCTCAAAACATGCACAACCATTTTCTAATTCTTGTTGAGTGAATTGAATACATATAAAATTACAAAAAGAAAAAAAAAACACACACAAAAGAAAAAAACAAACAATTTTATGGTGCATCACTAAAAAACTAAATAAAACAACAATACAAAACCACAAATATCATTGAAAATATATAAAAAAACTATGTCGACAACCGCTGAATGCTCCAAATGCCCAATCTTTTTGGGGTCTGATTGGTTATTTTTAACCGCTGCGGTTGGAAACGAACCGCTCAAGTGGTTATCAATCATCGAGACGGTTGAAACTAGAGGTTGAACCGCTTTCTCCAACCACTATCTCTAACCGTCTTTTTCCTAACCGCTCAAAATTCTTTAACCACTTTGTTTAAACATGGTCACCAATCGGACTCTTGATGTTTGTAACCGCTCAAAAATCAATCTCCAATCACCTATTTCAAACGTTTATTTCAACTATGATTTTAAACGTTTTTTTCAACCACTCTTGCTGATTGGTGGTATTCGAGTGACTCGTTTGCAACCGCAGTGATTGTATTTTGGGTAATTTTAGCCATCCGGCTGCTGCATTTTCTTCGTCAAAGATCGGTCCAACAAATACTTATGGGACCCGCCACCTATCGCTTTTGGCCCACAAGCCGTCCTCGTAGACAATAACGTTCAGATAAATAAATACAAATAAAAAAAGTCTATTTTTATCTAAATTGCATGGAATCGGAAGCGGATACGCGGAAGTGGAAGCGTCTGGAAGCGCGGAATCGAGTTTTTTTAAAAAAATAGGAAGCGGATACGTGTTAGAAGCGTTTATATATATATATATATATATATAAAACACCAAATATATTAAAAAATAAAATATGTTAAATAACAAAAATTCAGTAACTCAGTTTAAAAAAAAAAAAAACTTAAATCATAAATTGATATCGTCGTTGTTTAAAATTATCTTTGCTTCATCTACTTATAGTTCACGATAAAATCAGAAGTTTACGGCGACAGAATGTTCAATCTTTTTTTTTAATTTAGATTTATAATTATAATATATTATATTAAAGAAACAAATCATCAATTAGATAATATTTATTAATAACAAAATTTAGCCGCTAAAAATAATAAACAATTCAAAAAAAAAATAATAAACAAATAGACTGCCGACAAAACATACAATTGGGCCATAAAAAAGTTTAAAAGCCCAAAGAGAAGAGCAAGTGATCAGACCATGTCTTCGTCTTCTTCAGAAAACTTTTCGATCTGGTTTTATGAAATCGTCGGACGCTTCCAAATCCGATCAACTCGATTCCAAATCGGAATCGTACGATTCCCAATCGATTCCAAACTCTACTTTTCCAGAATCGCGATTCCCAAATGATTCCGACCGATTCCGATTCCGACTCCGATTCCGAAGCGGGAATCAGAGCTTTGCCGACGATTCCGTGCAACGTAGATTTTTATTCAAGATGTTAGCTTAGCTTTACGGTCGATTCAAAGTTAGTAAAACTAGACCAATTGAATTTTAACCGGTCTAGTTAACCAATCCCAATTCAAACCCTTGGTTGATAAGAGATTAGGACATGGGCATTCGGATATCCGTTCAGATTTGAGTCGGATATTTCAGGTTTTCGGACTTTTAGTTTAGATTTAAAGGACTTGTTCGGGTATTTTAAACTATCAGATCGGGTTCGGTTCGATACTAATCGGATTCGGTTCAATATTAATCGGATTCAGTTCGGGTTCGGTTATAACCAAAATAACTATGGTTTTTGGTAAATTCGGGTAAGATCGGATATGTTCGGATATGTTTGGGTATTTTTACCCATACTATGATCAAAACTATGAAATTATGATCCACAAATTTTCCGTTCGGGTATTTTTTTCAAGTTCAGATCGGGTTCGCGATCGGGTTTTTCGGTTTGGGTTTGGGTACGGTTAAAATGCCCAACCCTAGACTTTACTAAGGGGGATTTGTCCGTGTATAACAAAAGGGATTAATTGCCTAAGTTAACTTCGGGTTTTTAGTTCAGATTTCGATTCGGTTTGGGTATTACCCAAAACCCGAAGTACTTAGACACTGAATCCCGTTCGAATATTTTTATAGTTTAAATTGGATTTGGGATTGGGTTTTTTGGGTCGGGTTCGAGAATGGTTGAAACGCCCAGCCCTATAAGAGACAGCTTGTACATGACCTATGCGGCTTCAAAGCACAAAGTATTATTTAAAAAGTTAACCTTCCCCTTTTTTTCACTTTTCTTACATTAATCTTTTACGTGTTCTTGGTTCTGATCTTACTTCTTTCTTTGTCAGTAAAGAAGAGTTATTGGGGGACATGCAGGTGACAAGTACCAGAAGACAGTTGTCGACGTGTCACCTTCAGCATTCAGCAAAGCCATTGATCTGATTCTACGAACCAAAAATCAAACGGTGGACATGATGTCACACTCTTCGATACGTAACTGTGCCAATGGTTATTTAATTAAACTACTCGTTGTCCACTTTCTAAGGCTGACCGTTTATTTCTAAGCTCTACAATCTCCACTCTCTGTCTCCAGACCCAAAGACTCTATTTTTATCAATCATTCACAACCAGTGACAGAAACCGGAAAACGCCTTCCTCGCCGGCGAGTTTTTTAGCCGGAAAATGGCCTACATATGCACAGACAGTGGAAACTTAATGGCCATAGCCCAACAACTCATCAAACAGAAGCAACAACAACAACAATCACAGCAGCAACACCAACAAGAACAACCAAATCCATGGTCCAATCAACCTTTAGGTTATGCTCTAACCGGTTCGGGTTTCTCCGACCCGTTTCAGGTAACCGTCGACCCGGGTTTTCAGTTTCCACACCTGGAGCACCAAAACGCCGTCTTTTCCGAGGCTTTTACGTGTTCTTCTGATGAAGAGTTCGACTCGGACGAGTGGATGGAAAGTCTAATTAACGGTGGAGATGCGTCGCAGACCAATCAAGACTTTTCAATCCACGGCCATGATCCATCCGTGGTATTCCCGAGTCGACCCAGTATTCCGTCAGATCTTAACCGAGTAATATTCTTAGATAAGGATGAATCAGCGAGTCAACCCACTAACCCGCCGGCTGCCACCACTTTGTGGACCCCATCTCCGCCGCAGCTAGTAACAAAGGAGCCAGATTTTGACTTAAACCGGCCGATTCTGAAAGCTATCCACGATTATACACGGAATTCAGAAATCGAACCAGACGTCGCCGCGGGAACACTTGTTCGGATCCGAGAATCCGTATCGGAATCGGGCGACCCGACGGAGCGAGTTGGGTTTTACTTCACGGAAGCTCTGTCTAACAGACTGTCGTCGACGGCAAAGAAGGAAACGGAATCGCCGTCGTCTTCGTCGCTAAAAGATTTCATCCTCTCTTACAAAACCTTAAACGACGCTTGCCCTTTCTCCAAATTCGCTCATTTGACGGCGAATCAAGCGATTCTAGAAGCTACGCACAAATCCAGCAACATTCACATCGTCGATTTCGGGATTTTCCAAGGTATTCAATGGGCTGCTCTCTTGCAAGCTCTAGCGACCCGAGCTTCTGGAAAACCCGCCCGGATTCGGATTTCGGGTATACCCGCTCCGTCTCTCGGCGAATCGCCGGGACCGTCTCTGATCGCTACGGGAAACCGCCTCCGCGATTTCGCAACGCTTTTGGATCTGAATTTTGAGTTTTATCCGATTCTCACTCCGATCCATTTGCTAAACGTGTCGAGTTTCCGGGTCGAACCGGACGATGTTCTCGCCGTGAATTTCATGCTCGAGCTTTACAAGCTTCTCGACGAAACGGCGACAACCGTCGATACTGCACTCCGGCTCGCTAGATCACTAAACCCGAGAATCGTGACTCTAGGTGAATACGAAGTGAGTTTAAACCGGGTCGAATTCGCCAACCGGGTCAAAAACGCTCTCCGGTTCTATTTAGCGGTTTTTGAGTCCCTCGAACCGAATTTGGAGCGAGATTCGAAGGAAAGGCTGAGAGTGGAGAGAGTGCTTTTCGGTAGGAGGATATCGGATCTGGTCCGACCCGGTAATAATAAACCGGGTAACCGGTCAGGACGAATGGAAGAGAAAGAACAATGGAGAGTTTTGATGGAGAAAGCCGGTTTTGAGCCGGTTAAACCGAGCAATTACGCGGTTAGCCAAGCGAATCTGCTCCTATGGAGCTACAATTACAGCACATTGTATTCACTTGTTGAATCGGAGCCAGGTTTCATCTCCTTAGCTTGGAACAATGTGCCTCTCCTCACTGTTTCCTCTTGGCGTTGACGATCTGATCCAATATATCCGAACAGACCCGACCCGACGGCTTTTTTCTTTTCTCGTATGTTTAGTGTTGATAAATTAATCGTGAGTTAGTTTTTGGAATTGCATTGTTTAAAGAATTTCTCTGAACTAGTGAAGTTTTAAAAAGAGGTGTTTTTAGATTTGGTTGTAAAATTACTCTTAAGCTATTTTTCCCCTTTTAGATATTTTTTTAGTATTTGGAGTGATGGTTGTTTTTTTTTTATGTTTTACGCTTTTATGGGAGTAATCTCAAGTTCAAATAGACTCGGACTAATCTCGAGTGGGAGTGGTACAACCTATTTTTAATGCCCCATTTGATCAAAATCTAATGTGATAATTTCGTTCTCGCGGAGAGTCGATTCCTGGTTTATACCAGTAGAACGACTATTCCAACAGAGAGGAAACCACACACTACAATCTTTTGGTTTGGTTGGTTTTTTTGTTGTTAATTTGTAATAATGTATCTAAAACATTTGACTAAATTTATTTCTTATAAAAAAATATAAGTGTGTAGCTTGATTTTATATTAATTAGATGCTTTATTGAAAATTTTAACGACATAATAAGTGTATGTGTTTCTCTCTTTACGTGCCATGATGACGATATCAAACATCTCAAACCTCTTTCTCGCTCACTTTATTTTATCACTGTTGTCTTGGCCCAAAATAAACGGGCCTAGCCCTGTCCAATTACAGACAAAAGAGTACATAACCCAAGTAATTAATTATCTACGGCTAATTGCTTCCATTTTGACAGCTTATCCAGGGATGTTCAATTTAAGAAAGAAAAAAAAAGCTAATTGGTAGAAATATTACCACTTTTTTAAAGCAGAGTATGCTATGAAACTAAAACTTTGAAAACGAAATTCCAAGTCATTGATATCAGTTTTTGGTTACTCTAATTAAAAAAAAAAGCTTAACTAGGGATGTTTTGATATGAAACTGATGTTTGACCAATCGTGGGCAGAGTAAAGTGGCAACTTCCAATCTCAACACGTGGCAGAAACATGGTTCAATACTTCAATGGAACTACGAAGCACGTGGTCCTTTGACTGCACGTTGCAATTATATGTACAAATATAACTTTTCATGCCAATCATTACTGAGATTTCTTATACTCCATTAGGGAGTAGTATTAATTTGATGGTAATCAAGAGAGAACATTGGATAGTTTCTCACGTGCCCCCATGTGATTTTGAACTCCCTCAAGATACGAAGATCAATACTTTGCCAATGAATAATATATATTTAACACTTTTTTGCTAACCTTTCCAAGAAATATTCATATAGATCGAGTTTTATGGATAGTGGTTTATACTATAATCGTCGATCCAGATTAAAGCTCGGATAATGAATGTTGTTGATAAATAAGAATCCAGCTTATTTAATTGATCTATGAGTTGGACATTAATCATGATCTCATCGCAACTCCTATATATATATAAAAAGTTACAAACTAAAGGCTTAGATCTTTCATTATATATGCAACTGAGTCTCCATCTCTCTCTATCTCTTTTTCTCCACAAGTCTTTCTTTGTAAGCATCAAACACACAATGGCATGCTTAGAAATGCACAACACCATAAATGGTGATGCTAGAATCTCTTTCTCTAACGACTTCGTCGAAATCAGATCGGAGAAGAGTAACAATGCTAAGAGCAACAACATCAACACGAGAAGCTCTCTCTCCAAGCCCTCTTCTGATTTCGAGTTCTCAGTCTCCGATTACGCCATGATTCCTGCCGATGAGATCTTCCTCAAAGGAAAAATCTTACCTTTTAAGGAGACCAGAACATTAAGAGAAGAGCTTCTTGTTCAAGAAGAGGATCCTGTAGTCGATGGCAACATCTTTTCCCTCAGGCCACTATTTTTGCCTTCTTCGTCCTTTCCCACAAAGGACACGTTGAAGGAGCTATTGGGGCTCAAGAGGGCCCATGTTAGATCTAAGAAGACGGCTAAAATCAATGATCACAAAACAATCTCAGGTATACAACAAAATCCTCTGGTCTATTGTATCTGGTGATTTTCTAAAATGGGTTAGTCGAAATCTGCCAATTTTTTCATGGGGTTAATTTGAGCTAATGAAAATCTTTTGGGTTTCAGGAAATGTTGCGACGAGGGAGTTTCAAGTTGGAGATACATGATGAAGGAATGGTAGAGTTCTCACTTTGGTTTATAGAAATTAATTTAGATTATTTATGATAATCTAGATTGACTCTATCTAAATGTTCTTTGGACAAATTAAGATGGTTCCAGCAACTCTTATCGGCTCACGTGTTTTGTTGTTCTTGTCAGTTTGTTGTTTTGTTCTAGAAACAATATTTTTGTGGGAACATCTCTATTTTCTATTGCAAGTGGAAGATTTGTGTGTACCATGAAAACAAAAAAAAATTATCAATAAGTTGTTACATGCACATTGTCTCAATTAGAACATCTCTGTTTATGTGTTTACTTTAAATAAATTGTAAACAAAATTTAAAACATTATGTTTGGATTCAGTCTTTTTTACTTAAGGTTTAGATGTTTTTAAATAAAAGTTGAGTTATTTTAATGTTGAAATTGTGTTATTGTTAAAAATTTAAACTAGTGGTATTACGTTTGAAACAAAAAAAAGCTATTTTAGAGAACTGTCTTAGAAAGAAATACGATTCTTTTTTGTTGATTTCGTAAATTGTTAACAACAAAAGGCTTTGAAAATTCTGGCGGTTTTAGAGTCTGTCCCAGTTCTAACACATTCAATTATTCGAATATTTGTGTCATGAAGATTGAAGAAGATATGATCATCATGTGAACTTGTTTATTTAAAGGACTTCGTTTTTTTTTTTTTTTTTTGGTTCAACAAAGGACTTTGTTTATATGGGTAACTCTACGTTGGGTTCAATACAAACAAACATAATCTCTATTGGGCCGCAAAGCCTAACTTATAAAAACATATAAGTCGCGAACGATTCCAACTCTGTTCGGCTTTTGTCGACAAGAAAGAAAAAAACGACAAACAAAAAAAGGTAAAATCTTGGTCTCGTGGGTTTTAGTGTACATTCCCGCATCATTGTGTTGTGTCAGTTTCTTTAATCGATCAGTACATGTACGACACTTACACATTTTAATCATAACCTCTGAATTATTCATTGAATCGTTGAATCTTGAGTTCTAGTAGTTTTTAAAGTAAGAGAGATAATAATGACAAAAAAAGAAAATAAAGGAACAGAAAAGGAGAGACCAATATAAAAAGGGGAAAAAGTTAATAGTAAAGTCATTCTCGGTTTAGGAAATTAAAGAGTGTTACTGTATAATAATGGCAGAGTTTGGTATGAAAAGATTTGTGATTGACCAATTTCTTTAGAACGACCCGGAAACAAACACCAATCATTTCTAATAAATCCACATCATTTAGGTATATAAAAATAAGCTAACTAAAAATGGCTATTTATTTGGAAAAAAAAACTATTTTGAATTTTAAAAATGGATTCTGGAAACAGTTAAATACTCCATTGGTAGTACTATTTTTGTTTAATAGCATGCGAAGCATAAGTTCGTAGTTAAATCAGTAGAGTAGCACGTAAATCCAAGTGAGAATAAATAATTTTTTACACCGAAAAAGCCTGATGAATAAACAGTAATATTCCTTTACCACGTCAGCTGGTTCAGTTTCGCCTTTTTCTGCTATACATAAAAAAAATATAATATTACTAAGATCTCATAACGGTTAAGACAAAGTTTTTGTGGAGTAAACTGGTTTAGTATTTCGATTCTCGAATTTCGAGAGTGATTTACAAGAACAAGAACAAGAACAAAGAAAAAACAAGTGTTTGAGCCTAGAGCTAAATTGTAGTAAGAAGTGGTGTAAAGAATTGGATTATGGTCATTTATTCCTTGCTCTTGTCTTTATTTTATATTTTGAGATCGTGTTTAACGTCTTTGTTTACTCCGTCTAATTCGCCATTAATGGTCTTTAAGTCTGAAGATTCGGTTGTTACGTCCAAGAGCTTTAGTTCACCGGTTTGAATGAGTCTTTGGTCTCGTCGGGGTTGACTAACGGTTGATCATTTAATCACATTGGCCGTAAACTTTCACTCCAGTGGGCTTATTAATTCGGCACGCGATCTCAATTACTCATTTGACCTCGCCTGGCTTCTCTGACTTCTATGGACTTTTTACCACATATTTATTGGAACCAATTAAGTGGGCTGAGATTTTAACTCCCACAATAGTATTAATAATGTTACTAATAACATTCTTACGGGAAATTGGCTTTTTCAGACTTGAAGTATTTAAAGATGTTATTATTATACCTGAATTTGTCTTTGGTGCTAAAACATACATTAAATTTTTAATATTTTAAATTTCATACCTAAACTTTAATATTGTGCTAAAACATACGTTAGACTAAACGGTGTTAACAAGCCGTCAAGTTGTGTCTACGTGGCTGATAGGTATGAAACGACATTGTCTAGGTCGTCAAAAATCTGATTTGATTTATCCCACAAAACGACGTCTTTTGTCTCTCTCTTTTCTTCAACCTCTCGAGCCTACTCTCGATTCACACAGAAACGAATTGGGGATTTCGAAATGTTCACCTTTTCATGGTTTTCGAGATTTTGTAATGTTATTTATCAAGTTTGAGTTTGAATTCAAGTGTGAGTTTGATTTTAAGAGATTAATATAAGGTCCAAAGCCAATTTTTCAAAATCACAGACATTAACGACCCCAAACCAATTGCAAAATCACAGACTTGCAAGTAGCAAACAACTAAAACTAAAGGCAAAATAATGTCATTCCAAAAGACCTACAACTGAAGCCAANTTTGAAAAACTAGAGATTCAAAAAAAAAAAACAGTCTCCATGACTCCAAAACACCACGACCGAAGTCAAAAACAATGGCTTTGAAAAACAGACTTCCATCCAAAAAAAATATACTCCCAAACATCACACTCTTCTCCACGACCACCTCATAAACACCTAAAACCCTGCAAATCCATCATAAAAGAAATATACTATAAGAAGCAAAACCAATATTTTAATACAAACAAAATACAGATTATAAACACCACCTTTAATCAAAATATTCATTTTTGTGATGGCTGGGTTTGGCTTTGGCTTTGGCTTAGTCCTTCCCCAGACTCAATAACATCCACATTACGTTTTGGCTTTGGCTTTGGAACGTACACAGTGACCGGACATTTTCTGATGTTATGTCCTACAGAACCACAACCTCCACAATGAACAATTCTTCCTTCTCTAGTAACCTTGATAATCTTCGGAGGAATCTCTTGTACTTCTTTCCCCTTACTCTTCTTTTTTGGAGATTCATTCTTTCCTTTTATTCTTTTCTGCTTCTTTGTGGGACCGTGAGACTCTTCTCTCGGTGGTGGCTGAATCCTTGTTTCACCGGACCTCCTCCAAAGATCAATCCCATTAACTGCCCGAATCGGACCCTTGTATTGGTTTCTCCATTTAGATGTCAAATACCAGTCGGATACATAATCTTGCGGATCAAGTTTCCTATACAAAAGCACTCGCAATACATGGCGGCAAGGAATTCCTGTCATATTCCACCGCCTACATGCACAAGTCTTTGCAATCATGTCAACCGTAAAAGAAATGTTGTTTTCCCTCACCTCATACTCGCCATTTCCACTCGGAATTACTCGACAATATTTCCGATGCTTCTCTTCTTCCTTGATAGTTAATGCCACTTTTAAGCTGTATTTTCCTTGATGCTTGAGAGCTTTCTTCTTTCTTACATCCATACGGATCATAGCTTGTCGCCTTATTGTCTCCATCATCTCTACTAGTGGCATCTCTCGGGCTTTGTTAATAGAGTTGTTGTAAGACTCATAGAAGTTGATAGAGACATCTTCACACACTGCCGTGCAACTGAAGAAAGCACGACTACAGTTAAGGGGATTCCTCTTCATCAGTTCTTCGTACACACCAAAGTCAAAGTTCTTGAACTGCTCAATTGCTTTGTTATACTCACCAACATTAAAACTCTTTGCCACTGCCCAAAACAACGCTTTAGGCAACTCTTTTCCTGGATATATTCTTCTCAAGTTTCCGTAGATGTGGCGTGCGCACATCCGATGTTCCACTTTAGGCAATTCTTGGTCAACAGCATTTATCAAACCCTAAAAAAAAATTATAATTACAAGAAGCAAAACCAGAGTACAAGAAGCAAAACCAGAGTCTAATACGACCACGAGTGCCACACACAATAAATTATACCAAACATTTTATAAACAGAAACATATCTCAAGAAGAATAAAATACTTACTTTCTGCCTATCAGAGATAATAGTGAACCCATTACCATCTTCAAGTTTCAAATCATGTTTTAGCTTCTTAATAAACCAGAGCCAACTGTCTGTGTTTTCCTTTTTAACAATAGCCCAGACGATAGGAAAGAATTGGTTATTGGCATCGCGTCCTACAGCTGCCAATAGTTGGCCGTCAACATTGTTTTTCAAGAAACATCCATCTAATCCAATAATTGGGCGACAATGAGCAAGCCATGTTTTCCGAAGTACTGCAAAGCACACATAGAACCTGTCAAAGGTCTCTTTTCCCTCAGCATTTTTCACGGTCCCTACCTCCACAGTAGACTCTGGATTAGAGCTTCAAAAAAAAAAAAAAATCAAAGTTAGATTAACAGAATGTTAAAAACTGAATATTCGTAAACATTTAGGGATATTTAACTTACTCAATCAAAGCCAGCCGATAGTCTTTTAATCTCGCAAATTGTTCATCGTGTTCGTCTTGAATAATATCTAAAGCTTTTCTCTTAGCTTTTCTCTTAGCTTTTCTACATTGGTCATTTGAGACAACAATGTTATATTTATCCTCAAATGCATCTTGCATAGCCGAAGGCTTATAAGTAGGATCTTTCTTAATGTCATTCAAAAACAATCTAGCAATGATCCCATCCTTGATTACCTTGCTATTCCCGTCCTTCATACATGTATGTTCATCGTCGAAGGTCTTAATCATGTACTTTTTTATTGGTTTGTCATATGCGCAGTAGATTCTGAAATTACAATCACCACCAATTGAACACTTCACTTGACAATGTTCAGATCCCCACTTTGTGAACTTGACATTGTATCCTTCTTTAAGAACATAATCAATCACAGTTTCCTTGAATTCAGATATGCTTTCGAAGAATTGACCCAATCTAAGATCTCCACTTCCTTTTTTGCAGCCTACATATCGTCTTCCACCATCACCATCCTCACAATCCGAATTCTGAGGAGTATCCTCGGAATTATCATGCTCTTTCTCTTCTTCCTCAGCTATAGCTTCTTCCTCAATCCTTTCATCATCACCATTATTTTTATTATGCTCTTCTTCCTCAGCTACAGGTTCTTCCACATGAATATCATAATGAATAACGGCTCTAATTTCAGCACCATCAACTTCGTTTTGATTAACAACACCAGAAACTCCATTAACGACATCTTCACGCTCCATGAAAACATCGGCTGCTTTTGTCCAAAACACATCATCACACATTCTCTGAAAATTTGCATTTCCATTACAAAACAACTTTAGCTCCGTAAGATCCTCGAAAGGAAGTTTGTACCAGATCTTTTGTCCGTGCAAAGAAATGTTCAACGCATCTATCAAGTTAGTAAACATGGCTTTCGGAGAGCTTATAAGTGTGTGAACCTCTCCTCCAACATATGTCGTCCTGTTATCCTATGAAATTTCGAACTTTCCGTTGTAATAAACTTGAAACATTGCATCGTCAGAACTATAACAACAACAAAAAAACAGAATTTCAGAATCTGACATTTAATGAAAACACTTGTCTACGTGATATTATATTGTGTTTCATTACAAATAAGTACACCCTAAATTGATCTCATCCAAGCCATACATATAAAACATTATCAATCAAACTTTAAACCATAATCTCTACAAATATTGAATGAAAAAGCCCTAATTTAGAGTTTACCTCATGTCTGCAAAGCCTGAAGGGATGATATGCAAACTCTTACACCATGTCTTCTAGCTGTTATTATTTAGGTTTATTTTTAATAAAACGATGTAGTTTCAATTCCCAGAGCACAAAGACGTCGTTTATTGGGATAATTCGAATCAGTTTTTTGACGACCTAGACGACGTCGTTTCATACCTATTAGCCACATAGACACAACTTGACGGCTTGTTAACATCGTTTAGTCTAACGTATGTTTTAGCACAATATTAAAGTTTAGGTATGAAATTTAAAATATTAAAAATTTAATGTATGTTTTAGCACCAAAGACAAATTCAGGTATAATAATAACATTTTTGAATACTTCAAATCTAAAAAAGCCAATTTTCCACATTCTTACCAATGTCATAATGTTATTAATAATGTCATCATATTACTAATAATGTTATTTTTGTGTGGAAAGTGGACAAATACTGTATACTCCCTCTGTTTCATAAAGAGTGTTATTTTGACATATTTCACACATTTTAAAAAATTATTAAAATTTTAATATTAACCCTTATTAATACACTAAACAATTTGTCTCTCTCTAGTTAATACACTAAAATAACAAGGTTAGAACTTGATTTTTGCTCAAAATTATGCATTGAAAACATAAAACAACACTCTTTGTGAAACAAAAATAAAACATCAAAATGACACTCTTTGTGAAACGGAAGGAGTATCTATGTAATGAAAAAAGAGTCGAAGAATCTTCAGGCCAAACAACAACTATGAAGAAGGTATAAACACAGCAATAACTATAGCTATTAGTCTTGTTCATATTTCAGTTTTTTCTAATGCTACTTCTTGAATAATTTTTTAGGGATTCTTTGCTAATTTGTCACTTTTTCAAAACATTCTTAGTTTTTTTAGCACTTTTCAAAAAGTGCTTAAGGATCTAGCACTTTATGGACTGTACGCCCCTTTGACTTTCCAGTCAAAACCCTGTACAGTACCGCGCGAAAGCAAATGGTGTACTGTACACGCGTGTATCAACAGAGGGGTAAAATAGTCATTTTGCAAAAGAAAGTGTTAGATCATTTTGGACAGTACACAAAGTGTTAGAAAAGTAAAAGAGTTTTGGAAAAGCGACTGTATACGCAAATACTTCAATTTTTAAATAAAGCAGTCTAGGATCTTAATTGATATAATCGTGAAAGAAACATAGATGTAAGTACTACGAAGACAAACGAGAGTTTATGGATTACAGGTTATTTGATTACTGAGAGATATTTACATTTTTGGGGGTAAGAAAAATCAATAGATTACATTTTTATAGATTATTATAGAAGAGAATAAACTACTTGGTGAGTGATCATCGTCTTCGTCTTCAGGGATTCAATTTTACCCACTCGTATCGTCCACCAAGTGGCTCATCTTTCTCGAAATCGAAGTTATACCTGCAAATTCTCAGTTTCGTTAGTTTTAATTAAATCTTTCATTGGCATAACGGTTCGGCATTTAATACCCGAACCCGAACGGATACCCGAATGGCCATGTCTAGGCATATTTCTAAAAAAAAAACATACTTTTTAGAACATTCCAACATCTTATTCCGGAGATCTTTCTCCGCCGCCTGGAAAAAATCTTGTAGCTCGGCTTCCTTCACCGTCACCGTCTCACGGCTCTTTTCCTGCATCCTTAACCGGCGGCGAGACTCGACCTCTTGGATCTCCATAGCCGCCGACGAATTCATATTCACCGATTCCTCCTGCTCCTCACTGTATTGATCTCTCCTGATTCTTAAGATCAAAGAAAAAAAGACACATTTATATCTATTAAAAAACAAAAACAAAAAAACTCCAATTCACATTCTCGTAACCGACGATTCAAATTCAATACCCTCAGAGATCAAATTTAATGTCTGTAATTAACAAACCTCGTGTTTAAGGTATCATAAATCCACGACGTTCCGCTCCGATCACCACCGTTATGATCTTCCTGAAAAGATGAAACGAAATCAAAAGAGGATCGAGAACGACGAGAGGAGGGAGACGACGACGACAATGCTCACCTCAGCATTATCTACGAATTCGATCCTCCTTTTCGATTTCTCTTCGGATCTATTATTACTAGAGCAACAAGAAACCGACGCGCGATCCAAATCATACTCCGAGCTAGGAGCTGCCTGACACTGTTCCTCGACGGGAGAATCTCGCCGTCGAACGATAACGACGCTGGTCTCCGAAGCTCCGGCCGAATTTCTCGCCACGATTCCACCACGATTCGCTGCCTGTACACAAGGAGAAAAGATTATCCTAGATTCTACATCTGCTTCCTCCTCCAGCTTCCTTCGTTTCATCCGATTCGCTTCGTTTCCTTCCGCCACATCTCGTTCTCTTCTCCTACCTCTCAGACCTACCTCTCCCGCCGCCATCGATCTCCGACGTCACCTTCTCCTAGATTCCTCTCTCTCTCTCTCTCTCGTTGTGTGTGTGTGTGCGTGCGTGGTTTCTCTCTCTAGCTCATTGTACCATTGGTTTGTTCTGTTATACTAGTTGTGATGACGATCGTAATAATTAACGGCCACGATTACTCTTTTTTGTCATTTTCACTGAGAAAAAAGCCTCCTTCGTGTGTGTAACGGGGAATTTGACGGCGCCGTTATATCGATCAATATCTTTTAGTCTATACGATCGACACGTGTATTTCAATCACTACGTAACTAACGGCCTTAAACGTTACAGAATCTGTGCATATCTCTCTTTTTTGAGTGGCAAATAGAGTTCGAATTCGAATATTTGGATTAATTTTGGTTTTTGTATATAATTGTTTTTACTTTTTTCCAATGGAATCAACCAAGGAAGGAGAGAAGGAGAGAATAATTCTCGTGGTTTTAAGATAAGATCGGGATTTGTTTATCTTTTGGTCGTAATAATTGCGAGTTTATGTGAACACCCAATAACATCCCTAGCTTTATAGAGAAATCACGAAAATACCCCCAATTGTTTCATTTTCTTATATGATTGATTAAAAATACATTTTTGAAAATAAATTTTGTATTAAATTTTGTTTAATACAAAATCATAACGGGTGTATTGAACTGAGTATTTAGAGTGATTTGAGTTTTAATAAGATTTAAGATGATTTTGATGGTTTTGGCTGATTTTAAAGAAGTTGTTATGATTTTGTATTAAAATCCTCTACAATCCCACCTAAAACCATGAGATTTGGATAGGGGTGTCAATTAGGGCTAAAGCCCGAGGGCCGGCCGGGCCGGGCCCTGAAAAGCAGCGGGCTCGGGCCTAGAAATAAAAGCCCGAAAAAAATCNCCAATACTTAAAACATTTTCAATAACAGTGAATTTGATATGATTTTAACAAATTCGTGTTTGAATAACAGAGGATTGTAGATGATTTTGAGTGACTTTACATAAATCTCATGTTCAATAACACTAGATTTGAGAAGATATTTTAAAATCCTTAGTTGAATAACAAGGGATTTTAATAAAACCTCACAATCTCTTAAAATCCACAGTTCAATATACCCACCAACAACTTCTTTAAAATCAGCCAAAACCATCAAAATCATCTGAAATCTTATTAAAACTCAAATCACTCTAAATACTCAGTTCAATACACCCCCCTTAGTATATGATTGAGAAATTTTGTTTTTTTTTTGGAATCTCTGCAATATAGTCGTATTTTGTTTTACTACAGCTTAAAAAATATTTAGTTTTACTACATCGTCAAAGATATATTTGAAAATATTTTTTTTTAAGTTATTATATATTATGTCATTACAAATAAAAAAAATAATTGAAATAAAAAATGATATAATTGTCTTTTAAAATTATTGATGAGAATATGAAAATATTTATTTTTCATTAAAGAGGTTATTTACTATTTAATTTCTTAATTATTATGATATTATTAAATAATAATCAAAGAAAATATATTCGCGATCTTGCAATAATTTTTACTATGATTATTATATTTTATTTGAATATATCAAAACAAAAGTTTGAAAAATATTTTACTAATTTTATAAAGAGTTAGACACAAAAAATTAATTTTTTAAAGAGTTTGTGGATTGACCACAAAAATCATAGTCATTAAGCGGTACATATTAGAGTTATGTTTATTATAATTTAAAAAAGTTATCCCACACTATATAAATAGCGCGGATTGAATCCTAATTTAACTTCATAAAAGGTTCGACATATCTTTATAATGGGAAACGGAAGGTACAAATTTACAACAATAAATGAATAAATCTAGGGCCATTGACGGTATTTAACAGTTAGGTGATAATGAAATGAATGCTGTAACATGCTTGATTTGCTGTGGCAATATAATACGTACACAGACATATTCACATGCTTAGATATCAATATACATAGTGAAACAAATTATTGACATTATAATATGAAGTGGGATAATATTTTTTCAGACTAAACAAGTTTATTGATGTCAAAACAAGTTTACAAAATCGTTACAGAAATTTTGAAAGCAAATTATTATAAGCTGAATTATACGCTGTATATTAAAGATGATAGAAATTAAGAAGTGAATTTGACTATGTTATCCTTAAATTCAATTCAAATCTTACAATTTAATTGGAAATCAAAGGTATAAATGGGGTACCATCACTTAATTTGCTTTGTTAAATAAGAAATGAAGTTTTGTTGATAAATAAAAAATTAATGAATTTACAAATAAATATCTAATTTATATGATACACCAATAGTTGACCACAAATTTATTTTTGTCGTTCTATTGTGATTCCTTATTTTTTGTCGTCTTATATTTAATTCTTGAAGTTATATGATACACCAATAGTTGACCACAAATTTATTAATGCATATTAGTGAAAGTAAACTCACGTTAAATTTTCAGTATGGTGTAAATATAACTGTTCATCATAGTCCCGCATATGAAAATTAAAATTAGAATAATTGCAATTCGTAGCAACCAATAAACCCAACATTAACTGACACACATTGAAAATTATTCATTGCCTTATGTTCATAATCGAAAAACCAAAACACTCCTACAATTACTTTCCTTATAGGTATCCATGCTTTTGGCTGAACTCTCTCGCTTTTAGAACACTACGAAAACTTGTATGTCTGCTATTTACATTGTCGATTAACCTTCTTGTGTGGTTTCACGGTTAACTTTTTTTTACTTAATATGGACTATCTGAATAATTGGTATTTGAATTTTACAAAAATTATGTTTATTAGGGTTGTTGCCTCTTGTTACTTTCAAATTATATATTTTACTGTTGTAATACACATCTATACTGACTAACAAATATCAGCTCATAGGATAATATAGTTATTGTTAAGGGTGTTATCGAACAATCGTGTTATCTATTTAATGTTATCGGATTTTAGAATACTAGCATATGAATGTTGATTTATATGTGTGTTACTTTCACATCTAACTTATCGGGTAACGTATTTATCAAAAAATTATAGTTAATATATTATATTTATATGCCATTGTATACGTTTAACATGTAATTGTATGGGTTTATTGTTTAGGATTAAAGGTTTATTTAGGGTTTAGGTTTTTTTAGTCTTTAGAATTTAGCGTTTAGAGTTAAAAGTTTAGGATTTCGACATCATCTCTCGTGAAATTGTACTCATATATAGTTATCGAGATAATGTTATCGGTTAAAATAATGTTACCTTACTAAATTAGATCTTGGTTTTAGGGTTTATGGTTTAATGTTTAAGGTTTAGGGTTTATGATTTATAGTTTAGAGTTTAGGATTTAGGGTTTAGGATTTATAGTTTAGAGTTTAGGGTTTATGGTTTATAATATGTATAACGACGAAGTATGATGCATAAATATTTAAGAGTTAATTTTGTTTTTATTGGTTGCTACGAATTGCAATTATTCAATTAACATACATAGAAGGATTTTATTAAAAATTGAGTTAACGAGGTAGATATCTAATATACTGTTTAACATTTAAGTCGTATGATAACATAATTATCGTTTAGGGTCTACTATATGGATATTGTGTTATCCAGTATAGTTATGATGTTAACGGCACATCGTGTTATCCAATAAATGCTACCGATATTTATCTTATCACCAATGCTCCGACAAAATAAGGATAAAATAATCAGAATATTCTTTCTTTCATGAGAGAAAACTAAATTTCGAATTATCATTGTTATATTCCTAAACATATGATCAAATTATTCATCATAAATGTGATCCATGTAAAATTGTCTGCCAAGAATCATTATAGACAAATAAAATTATCTATTATAAAATTATTCATATAATTATTTTCATAATTTATAATACTCCATACGAAAAAAGAAAATATAATTCACACGATACAGTGTCTCAATATCAATCATACCATTCAATCAAATAATATTCCCACGAGCCTAATCATTACTTAACTGTCTCTCTTTTTTTTTCACCCAATCTAACAATGTAAATTATATATATACCAGTTTTGTGCACTGTTCTCGTAACTCGTAACTCGTAACTATTGCAAATTGTGGAATCTACTTGCCAATTGTATAATAGCATCCTATATTGTTCGTATATATTCTAAAATGATACTTTCTGAGAAATAGACACGGTGACATTTTTTATTTTATATAAGACATCTTTAATCATCATATAATTTTATTAAAATTTGAGTTCGCCTATTTATGTTAATGTTCAGTTTGTAAAAAATCGTTTTGAATATTGAAAGTAAAATCTTAATACTAACAAATTCCATAAATCCACAACTTAAAAAAAATCCATGTGTGAACAAATATTAGTTTTGATGGATAATTAAAAAAAATTGTGATGATATATATCGAGAAACATTACTTTAAGTTTAAGATATGTCCCCAAATTTTATCCAAATATATAAAGACTGGGTCGATCATGAAAAGTGAATTTGCGACACATCTAAATATTTTTTTCTAGAGGGAAAAATATATCCAATAAAACGAAAAAGACTAAGTGAATGCAGACAAGGGCACATGGGATCTTTAGTGATATGTATAGTGTGGGCACGAAAATTTATAATGAATAAAGTCTATCATGATCATAATTTGTAATTACGTATAAATGTTAGTTCGCTATTGACTACAAGTCTACAAAACATTTTCTATCTTTTTCTTTTCTTTTCGATTATAGCAAAAAGATATTGACATCTTTATAACCATTCACAATGAATGGATACAATTTAATATATAAAACTACAACAAAATGATTCAAAACGGAGAATATGGTGTAGGCTTTAAAAAGTTTGTGTTTAAACGTTTATGCAGACAAGTTTTTGTGTTTAAACGTTTATGCAGACCAAATCGCGAAGCAACTTTCCGTTTCTCCATTTTTCTTCAATTATTAGATGGCTAAAGTTTTTAATTGAGGTTGATATGCTTAACGGTATATGATTAATATATGAGTTGAGTAATAAAGTATTTAGTTGAGACAAAAAGTCTTTTATTTCATATTTGATGTAAAAACATTATCTTGTTGTTAATTTCGTGCTCAATATTTACTGTGAAGCTATCACATGATTCACAAATAAACAAAAATTGTATAAACAAAAATATTTTGTGGAGGTTGGTCCAACCTGGTTGGAGGGTGGACCAAAACAAGGCTAAAATGTGATAATATGATTTGTCAATCTGATTATATGCTTATGCGATCCAATATTGTCCTTTTTTTTTAACCTTTTTTGACGTTTTTGTTTTGACGTCTATCCTTTTATAAATTAGACAGAATTATTATCGTATTTTATATATTATCATTTGAACATAAAACATGATCGACTCGCCATAATTAAGAGACAAAACAAAACGATAATCAAGTCGATAAACTACAAACTAATCATAGTAATAAAGTTGCACCAAAAAAAAAAAAATCATAGTAATAAAGAGAATTGGAAATAAAGTTGCATCACTTTAGTTTTGAGAAATCAGCCCGGATTTAATTTTTAAAATAAAATAAATAGAATTAGTTACATTTTTTGTTTTAAAAACGAAGTGTTGTACGTAGAAGTTATCTTTTAGTGAACTAAAGTGAAATGATTGGAAACTAGTTTTGCCGAGAAACTTGCTATGATAAGCACATCTTAAGAAAATTATCAAATTGTATTACGTAAAAGAAGTTAGACCTGATTGGCTAATATAAAACAACAAGTAATATAACTATTCATTACATAGTCGTTCGAAAACAAAGATCTATAGTTTTAGGAAAAAATATCCTTCACTTTTCACTCCATGCAACATAAGTAATGCAAAAATGCTACAGTTAAATGTTCTTATTCAACATCTGAAAACATTTTGATTAGTAAAAGAAAAAATCATAATCAAAATGTTCGATTAAAATCTATGGACCTAAGAAAACTCCTCAATAATGAAAAAAGGTTCGTATTGGACTTATAAAAGTGATCCATAAAAGAGATAGATTTGATAAAATACAGTTTATAACTTGATATGCCAAATAAAGCTGACGACAACTTTATATAATTAAAGGTTACGTTTTCTTCTAAGCTATAAAAAATAAATAAAGTGATGTATTTTCCGGGTACTTTAAAAATATTATTCAACAAACTCAATTATAGTGGAAAAGAAAGCAGATCACTTTTATAAGTCGAACTTTTTCTTTTTCTTCCTCTGGATTTCCCAAGGCTGCAAATTACCCTACAAGACTCTCTTTCCGAAAGGGAGACTCATCAAAGTTTTTTTTAATAACTTTTTAAAATTTAATTGAAGTGGATTCATCTTTCTTCTTCGATTATGCATCAACCGACGGAGACATGAAAAGATGCATTATTCACGTGGTGTTCGTCTGCGCCAACCGTTGCTTATGTAATAAAAACAAACAAAACTTTCATGCGTTGCTTATTAAATCTATCAACATTATTGGAACGTATATGCATACTATATTCAAAAATGTGGTTACTTCACAAGTTGATGAAAAAGTTTAATTTAGTGATATGAGATCCAAAAGACGAAGCATGTCATGTTTTGTGGTGTCATCATATGTATCATTAATTGTTTGCCTTAAAAATACTATGGATAAAAACTCGAAAGTGATCTAGGCATATATTATTCTTTCATTCGAATAATATTTAGCATTGTATTGGAAGCAAATGTTATAAAACTAGATGGTATGATAAAAATAAACTATTTATAACTATGTATTGCGTCATGGACTTGGGTCCAATATCATACCATGGTATATGCTATATAACATAAATTATATGAAGACCCAATTATAGCATAAACTGATGGATTATGCCAATTAAGCCGGATAAGAAAAAATGGTGCCAATACATAAGATCGATGTATCCAAATTGTAATAAATATATACACCTATTGATAATTGGCCTGATGGTGGACTAGCAGAAGAGGACAAGCTACATTTTAGTTATTATATATGTAAGAAGCTATACAAATAGCTAGGGCCCCAAAATCATACACATTTACGTATACGCATACATAATGCATGTCCCTATCCACGTATTTATACACATCGAATATGTATAATAAACACAATATATATGCTAGTTGGATACCAACTAATATACGTGGACCAATCAATCGAATACATATTGATTAATACATAGTCGATTGAAAACATGCCACCACCCATACGTAAACTTTCCTATACTGGAGACTGGACCGTTCTATATGATAACTTGTTTGAATAGATTAGTCAAAGCAATTGATTGAATTCATATAAAAACAAGTTATTAGATCGTACTATACACACACACACACACACATATATATATATATATATACTGTAGTTATATTTTCATGGCCGAGAGATTACAGAACATGATTACAGTATTTATCAATGTATCTATAGCAGATTCAATCATTGGAGAAGGTTTTGTGTTGGATATATAGTGACTTATTTTCAGTCATTGTCAAAGTTTTAACCACGGGAACATGGATATAATAATTATTTGCACCAGCGTTTTGATTGTTCTATAGACGTAGAATTACACTTTACGTACCTTTTAAGATAGTTACATTTTAAGTATCACATTTACATGTAAATAAAGCATAATACATTAAGTTTCATGCGGCGTCGTTTCTTCGGTAAGGGAAGAGTAAATGAACTTGGAGAAGAAGTGATCTTAACGTGTGTGCCCTTCTTCTTCATGGTCCATCGCACTCTTGGAGATTACAATGTGGACACTTACGTATGACGCCAACCCCTCATTTACTACCACGTGTCTATCTTCTCACTATTCTAGTTCTAGCTTTCCCCAACAGTCGATATAACAATGCAAATACATTTCTTGGGCTGATAATCTATTGCCACATCAAAAATTTCATATAGCATTAGATGTACATAGTATTGAAGCACACATAAAAGTTTCAACACAAACCCAATTTTATGACCCAATGCAAGTTCACAAACCCATGTAATTAGGTTCTTACCAAGATGAGTACGTATTCATATATATAGTCTTGTAATGAATATCAAAAAAGCAACTTTGAGGGTTGCAATTTGTGCAAATCTCTTCCTCTCATTTTATGAATATCAATCGAAAATTATTTTTGTTTTTGGTGACAATCTTAATTAGGGATGGGCAAATGGTTATTCGGTTCGGTTCGGTTATTTCGGTTTTCGGTTACATTCGGTTATGTCTTTTACTATCCATTCGGTTAGTAACAGTTTTCGGTTCGGTTACCATTCGGTTCGGTTCGGTATGGTTATCAAAATTAATAACCATTTGGTAACCGAAATCTTTCGGTTATTTTTGGTTAACCAAATGGTTTCGGTTATTTTCGGTTAAATTTCAAAGATTTTCGATTATTTCGGTTAAATTTCAAAATATTTTGGTTATTTCGGTTACATTTCGAAATGTTTCGGTTATTTCGTTTAAATTTCGGAAATATTTCGGTTAGTTTCAGTTATTTCGGTTAGTTTCGGTTATTTCGGTTCGGTTATTTCGGTTAATTAGAGGAAATAAACATAATTTTTTTTTTTTTGATATCCATTTATCGGTTAATAACCATTCGGTTATCATAACCAATGGATATCAAAAATAAAAATCATTCGGTTATTGTGAAGTAACCATAACCTAACCGAACCATTAATTTCGGTTCGATTCGGTTTCATTCGGTTCGGTTATTATGCCCATGCCTAATCTTAATCCCTTTCTTTTTCTTTTTCATTAATGCACTTGAATAAAACTCTTATGAGGTATTTTCTTTAGATTTCTTTTTTTGTGTCAATAAGCTCTTCTAGAGCATGAATCTTTTTGTTTTGACTCTACTTACACATAGAACTAAAACCTGTTATGTTTCTCCACAAAAACAAAGTTTCAAATACATTTCTCTCATCTAACTTTTACTTTCTAACTATCTTTTTAGCCTTTAACAAAAATAAAATAAAAATAACGTTCTTTTTAGCCGTCTTCTTCTTATAATACTTTACCGATTAATAGCATTTATAGACTGAAAAAAACTTTTGTCACAATAGCAAAATATCACCAATCACACAGGTCCACGTACGGTATATATTTTTGTTTTGGATTAATTTTTGAAGATACAATTAATGTGGTATACTGATTAAATGATTATACATTTGCAAATTTTCAAAATGAAATATATAATAAGTTTGTTGGTTTCGTTTTCACAGAGGGACGACTCTCTCCTTGTTCTCTTCGTGGCTCTTTCTCTTCCTCTCACAAATTATATAAACTCCTAAATTTGATATACCATTGTTTTGTATAGGGAAAAATGCATAAAAAAATTTGAACTTACGATTTTCAGCCAAAAAAAACTTCAACTACGTGTTGGATAAAATAAATCTTTAATTTTTGCTAACTTCATATTTTAATCTCGTATTTTTGTTGACCATGTCAATTTAGGCTCTTCGTGAACAAAATTAACGTAACAATTTAACGGTGTTAAATCTCATTTAGACGTGGTTAACCAAAATGCCCAGAAATTTTTTGCACTGTCGCCGGAAAAACCCGACGTCTTCTTCCTTCTCTCACCTTCTTTCCATGACCACGATAATCGAAACTCAACATTAGGTTTAATCGAATCTACCCAAATTAGCCATTACAATGGCTCACCAAGCTCTCTGACACTCACAAGTCAAAAACCCCATCATCGTATCTCCTTCTCTCCCTTTCATTTCTATATTTTTTAGTATTGTGAATGGGCTCACAAACCAGTACGAAGCCTCCGAAACCTGCAATGAAACCTTCAAATGCTTCTCCTTCTCCGTCAGTCCTCTGTCGCTGTCTCATCTCACTCGACAATGGTGGAATTGAAGCAGAGGATCTTAACTTCTCTCTCCAGAATCGGTGATCGCGACACTTACCAGATCGCAGTCGAGGATCTCAAGAAAGTTGTCTTATAGACATAGGGGAGCCAATTCCAGATTCTAGTTATGTTTGGTTGTGGTGTTTATTTTGTGGGATTACTGCAATTTGACTGGTGGAAAAGTGATATGTTCTTTCATTCTTGGGCTGATTTGGTTTGATTGTTCAGACAGATTCTTTTTTTGTTCTTAATTAGAAGGAGAAAAAAGTAAGTTTCCTTGTTAAAACCTATAAAATTGCTTCCTTGAGACTAGTTTATAGCAATTGAAGCTATAGTTTGAGAATTATAACTATGATGCAAACGTTCTTGAAATTGTGTTTTAGACACAAATGGTGTGATCATCTACGCATTTCCAAGCCACTTGATCTTGAGCTTCCACCTGGTGTACAGCTTGTGTTCTGTCCATCTTGGAAATTCCAGGCTCCAAAACTCCAAATTGCAGGTTCCAAAAGGAGAAGAAAATTGTAGCTTCTAAAGAAGCATTAGCCAATGAATAAACAATCCATTTACACGTTACTGAAGAACATGATATAACAGAACAAAATAAGACAAGATTCCATCAAATATAACTGAGTGTAAAGACTGAACCAGACACTTAAAAAGCATGACACCAACAGAGACTACAAATTCAATATACGATTTTTAAAATTAGAATGTTGCAATCTGCAATTGTTACGTTGAATCGAATAGTGGTTGCTATCCGAGTATATATATGCTCTACTCTACAACCATTTATTTTGTGTTGATAATGATTAGTTACAATGAGGATCAGTGAACAATTTGAAAATACAAGAACGAGGATTGACCTTAAAGAATGATCTACATCATCACAAAGGAAGATCAGTAACTCGTTTATGACAAGATCCTGTCTTGGAGAATTCAGGGTCTACTTTCTGTGTAGACGGTAACAGTTTATAAATCCAGGCCGCAGAGACAGCTCCAAGTGTTGGAGACAACAAATAAATCCAGATCCCTTTGTAACAGCCCCACACTAGCGCATGCCCTAAGCTTCTTGATGGATTCATCGATGCTCCTGATACCTCTCTGTGAAATGAAAAATTGAATTTTAGCCAAAGAGAATTATAACCATTGAAGAATTAAGCTTACAGAGATTGAGGAGGGAAAAGTGAAAACTACCCAGCAAAGATAACATTCAGTGTGACAGTTGCGCCGATGATTAGCCCCTCTAGTTCCTCAGTCTGCAATTTTAGGAATAAGCAAAGCGCAATTCAAGAGAAAGCTATAACTTGTGACACTAAGAAGAGGAGGAGATGAGCAACCGACAAAGAAGAAGAAGAAGATTGAATAACCTTGGGAATGAATGGCCTTGGAAAGAAATAGGTGAGAGAAGGAAGAAGACGTCTGGTTTTTCCGGCGACAGTGCAATTTTTTTTTGAGATTTTGGTTAACCACGTCTAAATGAGATTTAACACCGTTAAATTGATCTGTTAATTTTGTTCATGAAGAGCCTAATTTGGCATGGTCAACAAAAATACGAAATTAAAATATGAAGTCAACAAAAATTGAAGATTTATTTTGTCCAACACGTAGTTGAAGTTTTTTTTGGCTGAAAGTCGTAAGTTCAGGATTTGTTAAGCATTTTTCCCGTTTTGTATATGTCTCATCAACATTTAATTATATATTTTAAAATGTGATTTGACTTGCTATATAAAGAATATATATTTTAAAAATTAATCAAAATCTGACTTGAGTTTTAACGACGACTGGCTTATCTATTTCAGACTTTTCTCGCTTTTTAATTTTCATTCGCACATTATCATTTTTTTTCTAACAAATTTAAACTCGTACACAATTTTCGAAAAAAGAAGTCTGATATATATACCAAATTATCTCTCGATTTTCAGATACCATTAACAGTCCCGCAATAGAGTTTCTTCCTGAATTTTTTCATACGTAAGCTTTCTCAAAATGTAAATTTTACAAAAAAAAAAAGAAACAGCTTTACTAATTCCGTGATAATGTATCGGGCTTTTTAATGGCAAAAAGAAAAACGAATGGGCTTTAGCTTTTTATCGAGTCAAACAAAAAAAACAGAAATGGGTTTTAGAGATCATCTATTTGGGCCTTCGTCAGTTTTCTGGGTTAAACAATCAAAATCTTTTATTCTTGTAACAGAATTCCATTGTAGTCTTGTTTTGCTCGGCTTACCTCATCAGTTTCTTTTTGGGCCAAACCAAACAATATCTAATTATTATTTTTCAATCTAATTTATAACGTTTAAAGAAAAAAAGTCTAGTAGTTCGAAACTCATGTCATGACTCAACAAAAATAATATTTCGAGGTTTCGGATCGAGAAGCGTACGTATCTTCGATCTAGAAACTCCTCACTCAACCAAATCTAATGTTGATGCTTTGGTAGCAAAAACCCCGTAGTCAACCAAAATCCATCAGCCAACAAAACTAATATTCCCATAACAAATACATTTTTATCAACCAAAAAAAAAGTTTGTCTGCACTATGCCCTCGATTCCATGGACCTCAAGTACTCTTCGCACCATCGATGAGAGCCACGTTGGATCCCACTCAAACGCTCAAAGACTTGATCCATGTGATACCAACCCAAATCAAAATCCTTTTGGCTTCTTAGGAATATTAAACAAATAAGGACAGGACAATCAAATAAACAACGTTTTTTTTGTTTTTTTTTTTCATTTCTTTATTTTTTCTAGAACAATAAAACTAGTATATATTTATTCAAAACACTAATAAATCAACTAATACAACTAATGATTAATCATTGAGGTTGCTTTTTCAAATACTTAGTATTTTTCTGTATATATTGTAGGATAATCTAAAACACGTGGATTCAAACTCTAAAAAAAACTTATTGAAACATAAAAATAAAATTAGAAAATAGATAGTTTATAACCAAGAAATTGTAATGGGGTGGTCCCATGTTCGTTGGAAGAATCGTCCTGCTGGTCCAGGTCAGGGATCGACTCTCCGCAAAAACGAAACTACCCAAAAAATTAATCTGGATTTGTTTGAGTTTGAGATTACTCTTGAAGCCACAAGGCATAAATAATAAATAAATAGTTCATAAGAGCTTTATTTTAATAAAAGGAAAAATAGAAAGACGAGAAAACTTAAGCACAAAATATTTTTAGATTTATTTCATAAAAGAGGAAGAAGGAGGCAACTCTCAAGATTAAGTTTTTCTTTATATGAAAACACTTGTTGAAAACCCTACACACATTGGCATTCTTTGACAATTCTTCATTTGTTGAAACAATATTGGACTTGGGTAACCAAGTTGTTGGTGGTCGGGTGGTTCCTTTCCTATGGTGAGTGTCGGCCCTGCTGGTTTAGGTCAGGGATCGATTCCCTGTGGAAGCGGAATTACCAGGGCAAGCACTTGGCCAAGTGGGGCATTATAAATGGGATGTATCACTCCCATCCAAAAAATTAGTCTGAGTCTATTTGGGTTTGAGATTATTCCCGAAAGCCGAAAGGCATAAAAAAAAGAAAAAAAATTGGACTTGGGCTTTATTTCTCTTACTATGTATAACAATATATGGAGGAAAACATTGAGTTGTATAATTATTATCTGTAAGTCATGATGATGAACTATGCAAATTATATCGCATGCCAAATTCTAATAATGATAATATATCTCTATATAGTTCAATATTTATATATTCATTTGCATGCAGCATGCCTAACCCTAATATATTCTAAACTACACAAATATATATAATAGTTATCACATCACACTAGCCTCGGGGTATAAACTAATTAGGATTCAGGGTTTACTCAAATTAGGCGTAACCACTACAAAAAAGAAGTGAATATTGTTACAAAATAATTGTGACTACTTTATTTGGTAACAGTTTTGTGATGTAATTCATACGAATCCGTGACGAAACTATTTAGTCATAAAAGCGTTACCATTTCGTCATAAAATTGTGACCAAATTGAAGATAATAAACTTATGTCACTAATAGAGACATAATTGTTACAAAATATATTGTCATAAATATTGTTACGAATTTGCTACCAAATCGAGTAACTAAATTATACGATTTTTGTGACTAAACTGAAGTCACTTATAAATGAATCGTCACATATATCTAAGATAATTCATCTACTAAAACACAAGCCACTTCACCAATTACAAGTTAACATGTGGCAAAGCAACAAAACAAAAAAAATGAACGTAGACGTTTTATATAAAAGTAATTAACTGTCCTCCAAAAAATATCCAATTACTCTCCCATATCTACACGATCTCGAAGAACTCCAGTAACTACCATATATATTTATGATGTTTTTCAACGATTGTAAATTTCAAACTTTCATTTTTTCATTTGCTAATATCAACTGAGACTACAAAATTATTTTTCCGATTCAAGGTAAAGATCACAATCTTCTTCCTCCATTTAATTTTATCGCTTTCATTAATTTAAAAGTATCCACGTATGTACGTTAATCTAATTCTTTTCCACAGTCTCCAACTCAGGAAATTATTACTTTATTATTTTCTATCGATTTTCTATGACAGGTTGACCAAAGAATCTCCTTCCATCGCCATATAATCATCTTATAAATCATAAATTCTAAACCCCAAACACAAACCCTTAACCCTAAACCCTAAACCTCTAACCATTATCATAAACTATAAATCTTAAATTGTAAACTAGATCTTACACATAAATATCAAATAATATACAAAAAAATTAACACTTACCCATAATCATAAACTGTAAATCTTAAATTGTAAACTCTTACACATAAACTCAAACATTTCATCTTCTCTAAAATATTTCTCAAAGATTTTTTTTATTAGATTTCTTTCGTAAGAAAAATCTTTCGAAATTTTTTTAGTTTGTTATTGATTTTAAGTTTAATTGTAATTTTTGTTTCTATTTATGGCATTTACATTGGAGAATTTACTCCAAAAGAACTTGCCATAAATATTATTATGATCCTTTATGCGCTATTTTTCTTTGTAATTGCTTTAAATATTTTTGTAAACTGTTTCTAAAAAAATAAAATAAAATTATGTTTGTAATAATATTACTTTTATAACAAGTTATAATATTACTAATAATCTACATCAAAATGCAAAAAAAAAATACTTGATTCTCATTGGTTACTTCATAATCACAAGGATTGAGATCATCAACCGTGGATTGGTTTAATCCAACGGACAAGGATCGAAGTTACTTTATTATTATTTTATTTTTTTAATTGTTTCTTCTTATACTTCTTCTCTTCCTTTTTTAATTGAATTTATCTAACTCTTTTTTTTGTTTTCCATATCCAGCTGCTGTCAACGGAGGAGGAGGCGACGAGAACACGACGGCGCCGGCGAGGACAGTGCCGATGCGCCGCTCCAACGGATTCGTGCCTCGCGTCGACGGTGGTTCGTGGTGGTTGCTTCCCGGCGACCTAAGCCAGACGGAGGAACTCGCGAGTCAGGCTGAGCTTGGGATGCAGGCGGAGGAGCAGATCTTGGCCATGGAGGATGATCGGCGCCGGCGATAGAGGAGAAGATCCAAGATCTTTTTTATTTTTATTTTTTTTCCCAAACGAGCGCTTGAAAATTTTCTTTTTTTTCTTTTTTTTTGTTTTTTATTTTTTTATATATAAATCGATTTGTTTATTAATAATAATAATATATTATTTTGGTTAATAATATATTATTTGTGGCAATGGAACATTATTCTTGTAGTGATTATTTGTTATAATGTAGTCACTAATTGTGATTGAGTTTGTGATATTATTGTAGTCACAATTTGTAATGGATCATTGACATAAATATTGTAATAATTTGTGATACAAATGTGACTATTTTTTTGTCACATTTTGTAACTTAATTGTGATAGTATCGTTTGTCACGAATTGTGTCGTTTCTATGACTATAAATTAGTCACGAATTGTGATGAGATTTGTGACATTATTTTGGTCATAATTTATGACAAATCAATGACTACAATATAGTAACAATTGGTGACAAATATGTGACAGTATTTTTCGGCACAAATTGTGTCGTTTTTGTAACTATTTTAATGTCGTCACAAGTGGTGACGAAATGTTACGTTATTATTCGTAACAAAATTTTGTTACGTTTTTTGAGACAAAATTGATTTGTGACGGTTTTATTGTGATGTTTTAGAAATTGTGATATTTTTGTCACAATATAAATTTTGTGACGAAATATTTATATATTGTGACATAAAAAATTGTAATAATATTTACTTTTTTTTTGTAGTGAATATGCTACTAACAAAAATTAACTGAGCTAGTATTATATAAATTTGTAAAGTTAGAAACTACGATGAAGCTTAGTTTCATGTGATTTGGAGTATTACATTAAATATCGTAAAGACCAAACAAACACTATTGTTTCTGTTTTATAAGCCGACCAGTTATAACGTACGGTGTCGGTAGCTCGAACTTTAATGTGTTTGTATTTGTTTTCTTTTGTCATTTATGCGTCTGTATTTTCTGTGGCTAATTTAATGAAAATGTACTCTCCTTATTACTGTTATTTATTTTCCATAAAAACAAACGACTTAATATTTTAGGTAAACTTATTCCTTTTAGCTGTTTCTAGGATTTGTTTTTTTTTTTATTTTAAATTTAGTATTGCAACTATTTGTTTTACTATATATATTTATTTTGTTTTACTATATATCTTGATTAGCACTTTCAAACTAACAGCATTTTTAATAGAAAAAAATATGTGGTAATGGTTCAAAATAGTACAAAATGACAAAAAATTGCTAGAATAATATAAAGTTTGAGAAAATTGCTAGAATAGTATTTTTTTTTAAAAAAAAATTGAACTTTTTTGGATTTTGGGTTGAGTTTTTAGGGTGTAGGATTTAGTTTTAAGTGTTTAGGGTGAAGGGTCTAACCTAAAAACTTTTCTCAAAAAGACTATTTTTATAATTTTCCCATATTTTGTACTTCCTCCGTTTCATAATGTAAGTTGTTTTGGTTAAAAACACGATTATTAAGAAACTTACTTTTCTTCAAAAGTTATATTTAATATATAAACTAAAACTAATTCATTCAATCATAACAAAAAATTACAAAATATAATTAGTCACGCAGTATTCAATAGAGTTTAAAGTTACATAGAAATGTGAAAACAACTTATATTGTGAAACAAAATAAAACCTCCAAAACAACTAATAAAAAGAAACGGAGGGAGTATTATTCTACCAATTAGTTTCTTATTTTGCACTGTTTCAAAAATTCTCTAAAAAAATATTGTAAAACTTCAAAAGTCTCTTACCTTCTCTTCCCGCTTCAGATATTCAAGTATTTAGCCGACAAAACTCGTTCAATGGATAATAAAAGTTATAATTTATAAAATGAATGATCGAATAAACAGAAACTAGATAAATAATTAGACGTAAAGGGACATAATAACTTCTGCTTAGCAAATGAAGACAATGTAATATGCCAACCATGATTTGTCCTAATGAAAAGTTTATTAAATATCTCTAATTTTTATTTGTCATTATTATTCCTTTGTGTAAAGTACACTAGTATTGATCTAAGATGCAACTCAGAGCAAAGAAGAACAGAGCTAGTTAATTAAAATTTTGAGTAGTTACGAAGCAAAGACTATATATTAAACTAGGGTTTTCTGCAAACAAAACTGATTACTTTTATTGTTTTTGTAAGAATACTTCTTAGCTAAAAAAAGTGTAAGTCAATCTCCTCATCTCCAAAGCCACCCGCAAAACAACCCTTCCATCAAACAGACGTTATATCGACGACGGAATTTAAAATGCTGAGTTTTAGTTAAAATAATTTTACAAGATTTATACAGGTTTTAGTTAAAATAATAATAAAAAATGTAAAAAAAAACAAAAAAATATTTCTCTTCCAAGCTCTCTCCTTTCTTGTCTGTTCTTCTTCTTCTCCTCTACTCCCATTAAATCCAAAGTTCCAAAACCGACTTTGCTCTTTTCACCAATTTTGAAACCCGTTTCCGTCGTCTCAAAGAAGAATCCACAACCAAATTAAATCCCTAAATTTTCAAATCAATTTCTGAATTTGAAATCTCTAAATCCCTAAATTTTCACCAATTTGAACTCGATTTAGCCGGATGACTAGTGATATCCCGAAAACTTGAAGTATTATCCATCGGAGACGCGATGGGGTTCGATATTTCTGACCTGATGTCATCGTTTGAAGCCTCATTCGGTTGTCTCTTGTTGGAATAAAGCTCTCCTTCTACATTATCTTCTTCAATGCACAGACGGCTGTTTGCTGCGGCGGCAGCGGCTGCCGGTTCTGATCTATCGCCGTCGGAGTATGCGGAATCGGCTTCTCCGTCACCGAGATATGTAATTCTGATATGTAGTTATTGAGGACGGGTGCGATCTCCGACGACTGAGGAGACACGACGGAGAGAGAGGATTCGACGGTTGATTTCATGGAGGCTTGCTGCTGTTGCTTGAGGCAGAGATCGCCATAGCAGTTGGAGCAGAGATTCATTGTGACTGAGCTTCCGAAGAAACCGCAATTGTTGACACATAGTCCGGCGTCTGACATCGGTGTTCTTCCGCCATTAAGTTTAAAAGCTTTCTTCGACGATAGATCTCAAAGAAAATTCGAGAAATTTACCAACCATGTTCGTCTGGAGAAAAGACAATCAACGAGGTTAGGAATATGCATAATTTTAAGAGTGAAAATCGATGTTCTGGCCACTGAGTCTGCAGAATTTTTCTGCGTTATCTCGGCAACTAAATCAGAAAGCAAGAAAAATAGAAAAAACAGCAGAAATGAAGAAGAGATTGGAGAAATGTGTGTTGTTTTATTTACGCTTTGGTAAATATCCTGATGTTTTTTATATAATGAAACAATGCGTTTTAATTTTTGTTAGTTTTTCACAGCAGTTTCGTTTTGCCACGTCTTTGATATGGGCTTGGACTATTTTGCGGGTGACTTTGGAAGTGAAGGGATTGATTTGCATTTTTGTTAGCCGAGAGGTATTATTGCAAAAGCAATAAAGGTGATGATTTTTTTTTTGCAAAAAACCAATTAAATTATATATAATTTTGATGTTAAAAAAAAACTATATATTGTATTATAAATTAGAGGGTTTTCTGCAAAAAAATCCACGATCTTTATTGTCTTTGCAAGAATACACCTCAGCTGCAAATCAATCCCCTCACCTCCCATCACTTCCAAAGTCACCCGTAAAACAACCCCTCCATCAAACAGACGTTTATATCAATGACGAAATTCAAAACGGCTGCGTATTAGTTATAAAAAAAGGGAAAGTAAAAAGAAGAAAAACTTCTTCTTCTTCTCTACTCCCATAAAATCCAAAGCTCTAAAACCGAATTCTTGTGTCTCACTCGTCCAATTGCTTCAGAACCCGAACCCGATAAACCCTGATCACCCGACCCGGACCCGGACCCAAAACCAGTCCAACCTCCTCGCTCCGGGTACGAAATCCGATGATATTTTCCCGGAACCGGAACCAGACCCGAATCTCTTGGATCCGGAACCAGACCCGAATCTCTTGGATCTCCTTAGAAACTACCGATTGTATGGTTCGATTTATAAACTCATTCAAGAAACATAAACGGCAAAGAGAAGAGAAATCAGGAGTTAAGAGAAGTAGAGATCAAGCTTGTCATAAATTTAATCAACTAAGAAGTAAAAACGAAAATTTAACACACGAATAAGAAGAAGAAGAAAGCGTTTTTTTTTTTTTCCATTTTTTGTTTTTTATTTAATTTAATAAAATAGTAATTTTTTATTAATGGAACGGAACAGAAGATTTCTGTCTGTTTTTTTCACAGAATACCACGTCATCAAAATGGGTTTGGGCTGTTTTACGGATGACTTTGAAAATGAATGGATTGACTTGCATTTTTATTGCCAAAACAATAAAGATCATTGTTTTTTTTCTTCAGAAAACCCTAAATTATAAAACAAAAGTGTAAGTAAGTTCAAAAACTCCAGACCGTCGCGCGTGACATCGAGGCTCTTCTCACACTTATAATTGATTACATTTTCGACTTTAATTTAAATCTATTCATTAAATAAGTTTAAAACTAGTGAAATTCGATAAATTTTGTACACCATTAAATTTCTTTCTAATTTACTACCATAGTAACATCATTTCAGGTTTTTGGTCCAAAACAAAAAAACCCATCAATTCAGGAACTTACGTAATAACAGCATATGAGATATACTGTATTAACAAGTCAATCCCAAAACAAGTAAATATTAAATGCTTAATAACAATCTCCGATCCGAAAGCTTTGCTAATCTTGAGTTTGTGGAGAAAGGGAAATCGAAATTAAATTTGATTAACACAAAATTTAATTATTTTAATTCTGAGATTAATTAGCGAAGGATAAAAAGACAGTCCCCATGTTTTAATGACAGTGGCTCAGCTTTCCACGAGGGAAACTTTATATTATACAAAATGTTTGCTCAGACACCAAATGCTTAACTCTTTTGGCTTCTTCTTCTTTCTTCTTCTCAGATTCTCTGGACCCGGAAGAGGATTCATGAATCCATCACGTCTCTGTAACTAAGCTTATGTTTCTCGTTTTCTCTGTTCCAGAAGCTTCAATGGCGGAGTTCATCTGTTTATTCGGCAAGGTTCTGATCTCTCTCTCTCTCTCTCTCATATATGTTTTTGTGATTTAAGCTTCTGGGTATCTCTGCATGTATGTTTTATCAATGGAATCTACCTGCAAAATCTGTTTTCTTTTTCATAAGATTTAAAGTTATTTTTTTTTTTTATAAACAAATCATGTTTGTTCTCTCTGTTATTTCTCCACTGTATAAGAAATAGGATTAATTTTTGAATGGTATCTATCTTTTTTTTTTTCTATATTCTTGATTCTGACTTTAATTTGAACCAAATCTTGTTTCTAATTTTGAAAAGAAGAAGAATAAAAAACCCTAGAGAAAGCAATTGGGTGTTTAATTAGGGTTTAATTGTCCTCTCGGCTTCAAGTCTCTGTAATTTAAAGACTGGCTTTGATGTTGATGTAACAGGACAGTGCAGCGATTGTTATAAAGCCACCAAAGAAATCACCTTTGTTCTTAAGGATGATAGTTTTGGTGTTTGCTATGGTTTGTGGTCTCTACATCTGCTCCGTTTGCTTAAAACAGTTTGGTAATGTGAATCTCCAAAGCTCCCAACTTGTTCCAAGTCATATTGATTCTCGCTCATTACACGTTGTTACTCGGATTCACTACCCAAAGCCACAGACTTTTAATAGGTAACTATTATCATTTCTGTACTTTGGACTCTCTTTTGTTGTTGTTGTTGAAATCTTTGTTTGGTTTTCCATAAACAGAGCTGAATGTGGGCATAATCCGGTGAGGTTCTTTGCGATATTGTCGATGCAGAGATCTGGAAGCGGTTGGTTCGAAACATTGTTGAATAGTCATAACAATGTGAGTTCTAACGGTGAGATCTTCTCGGTTTTGGATCGAAGGAAAAACATTTCTTCAATCATTCAGACTCTCGATAGAGTTTATAATCTCGATTGGCTTACGAGCGCTTCGAAGAACGAATGCTCTGCTGCAATTGGATTCAAATGGATGCTTAACCAGGTAATCTTGAAAAAGAAAAAGAAAACTTCAATCACTACCGCACCATTTACTTCCGGTTTTATAGTTTTGATCTGATTGTGTGCAGGGTTTGTTGGATAACCATAAAGAAATAGTAGATTACTTTGACCGAAGAGGTGTCTCGGCTATATTTCTATTCAGAAAGAACCCTCTAAGAAGAATGGTTTCTGTGCTGGCAAATTCTTATGACCGTTATGCTAAGCTATTGAATGGAACTCACAAGTCTCATGTTCATTCTCCTGAAGAGGTTTATATTATATGCATACAGATGTTTCGTATTTTGGAATTCTTGATTTCGATTGGTTTCTTGATCCTTACAATTCCACTGCAGGCAGATGCACTTTCTAGGTATAAGCCGGTAATCAACTCAACATCGTTGATCCACGATTTACAAGAAACAGAGAATTTAGCTGCAAAGGCTTTAGAATATTTCAATACCACCCGTCACATCGTTGTCTTCTATGAAGATCTCATAACAAATGGAACGGTAAGGTTTTATAACATCCAAAGGTTTGAACTTTAACAGCAAAATTTTGTTCTCTTATGAACACTCTTTTAACACATTTGAATTTGGAGAATTTATGAATGAGAAATATTACTTTTGCTTTATCTCGAATAATTCTGTTGGGGTTTGTTTGATGCAGAAATTGAAACAAGTTCAAGAGTTTTTGAACATTCCTGTGAAGGATTTGTCAAGCAGACAGGTGAAAATACACAGAGGGGATTTGTCAGATCACATCAAGAATTGGGAAGATATAAACAAGACATTGAATGGGACCGAGTACGAGAAATTTCTACGAGCAGATTATTAGTGTTTTTAGCCATCTAAAGAGACTTTCTTCTACACTCAGCTAAAGAGTTTGCAAAATGCAAAAGGGTTTTCTTGTTTGAAGCTTTCTACTTTCTAGGTTCTTCTGCTCAACTACTTGTTGATCTTTCATTTCTCCTCTTTTTTTTGTTTTTGTTTTTCTCTTATCCTTTTAGAACAGAAATTATTTTGTTTCTTTTCCTTTAATATTCTCAATTGGTTGTATAGGGACTGGAAAATGTATTGCTTTTAGAGTTAATTGCTTAATTTTAGAGATCAACTAAATCTCTATAATATTATTTAAGAAGACGTTTTTAAAAATAAATTTTGTTTTGTAAGTTATTACATAAAATGCCATTACAAATAACAAAAAATAATTATATTAGGAAAAGATATAATAATTTTTTAAAATTATTGATTACAGTATGGAAATTATATATTTTGCATTAAAATGTTATTTATTATTTGATTTCTTAATTATTTTTAATACTATATATTTAAAAATAATAATCAATTCATATATATTAAAAGAAAAAAATATATTCAAAATCTTGCTATATTTCTCACTTTAATTTATTATATTTTATTTGAATATATATCAAAACAAAAGTTAAAAAATATTTTACTAATTTTATAAAAAGTTAGACACAAGAAAACTATTTTTTTTTAAAGTTCGTAGACTAACCACAAAAACTAGAGTCATTTAACGGTGCATATTAGAGTTATGTTTTCAAGATTATAAGTTTTTGCGGGTTAGCCCGAATAATATTTTAGTTCATTGTAAAATGGGTTAAATAAACAAATTATTACAAATTTACAGCTTTATTTATAATCATTAGTTAGCTATATTGTAAAATTCAGATAAAAACAATTTTTTAAATTTTTAAACAATTTCTTTAAAAAAAAATACTCCGCGCTATAATTAGCGCGGATTAAATCCTAGTTGTTGAGTGAAAATTCATTTCAGTTTTGTTCTTTGGTCCCCTCTATTCATATTTATATTTTTTTTTTTAACGTCTAGATTTTATTAATTTGATAGAGGTACAAAGTCAGCATGTAGCACATCAGTTATTACATTAGGAACATAAAAGTAATAATGATAATCATTATCAAAAGGAATATCCATTTTTGCTAACATATCAGCCGGTTTGTTGAGATTTCTGGGAATCCACTTGAATTTTATCTCTTCAAATCGAACCTGCCATTGACGTATTTCTCTGATCCAATTATACATACCAAATAGCTTTTTCTTACCATTCATCAAAGCTTCCACTGTCTTATTATCTCCTTCAAATTCTATTTTTCGAAAACCCCTACACCAACAGTTCTGCATAGCGATGATGAGAGCTTGCAATTCCCCTTCCAAAGCATTATTAATCAACCGACCTTTTGCTTGTCCTGAGCCGCAGTAATAACCTTTTGAATCACGAAGAATCCAACCAATTTTCCCTGGGACATTAGTGTTATAAAAAGAACCATCATAGTTACATTTGAACCAGTCTTGTGGTGGCGGTTTCCAGCTTTTGTCTGTTCCTGTGTGATAATCATTGTTGCAGATACCATTCAGATTTTGGTTTATGTAGTCTTCCACATTCATCCATTCTGTAGCATCATTCCGAGCGTAGCTCAAATTTTTCCCCCAAGGAATATGCTTATGCTGAAAAATTAGCATATTCCGACTCTTCCACAGTCGCCAAAGGATCCATATTGGCAATTGTCGGTAATGGTTAAGTAGCGGTGTACTATTGCAGGATA
>PKML01077420.1:130191-209570 GCA_002933935.1 Eutrema yunnanense | reverse complement strand
GCATTGATCTCATCACAAATTTCTTTCGGGAGCTTAAAAACGTTCATTGAAAATATAGGCATGGCTAAAGCAATCGTCTTTAGAAGGATCTCCTTTCCTCCTTGAGATAAAAATCTTTTACTCCATCCTTGAGTTCTTTCTTTAACTTTATCCACAATGTACCTGAACATTTCTGATTTTTTGTTCCCGAACTGTTCTGGCAATCCCAAATATTTACTTTCTCCTCCTTCATTAAATATTCCCAAAACGCGTCTCATTGTTCTTTTTGTTTCAGCTTGTACTCTGGCTCCGAAAGTAATAGACGACTTTCGGAGGTTTATTGCTTGCCCGGAGACTGCTTCATAATTGGAAATGATATCTTTGATGGCTCTGCTTGAGCGTGTATTCGCTAATGTGAAGAACAATGAGTCATCGGCAAAAAGAAGATGACTAATGGCAGGTCCTTGTATTCCAATCTTAATACCTTGTAGTTTCTTTTCCTTGGTTGCCCTGTTCATCATGTGCGATAGTACTTCCGCACATAGAATAAAAATATATGGTGAAAGGGATCACCTTGACGAATTTTCTCTTTCAGGTATGATACTTACTTTAGACTTTATTTTCATAGATGAAATGGGCCTCGAAAATAGGCCCAAGAAGACCATCCAGAATCTCATTTTCTTCTTTGAAATATTCGAGTTCTGTGGCATTACAAATTTTATGTCAAAAAAAAAACAAACTTACAAATTTTATTTTGTCGACGAGAAAAGCCCAACATGGATAATATTAAGTTATGGTGGAGGAGATATAAATGTTTTCATGAGAGTTGTTTTTACCATCTTTAGTCTAATGGCATGTGGTGAGTTTACGAGGCCACTAGGTTATATATTATAATCAACTCCAGTCAGTAATTTACAGCCATTTTGACGATTGTAAGAACATAATCAAATCATAGAAATAGGATCATTTTTTTTTGTCGGCATAATTGGCATATTTATTCTGTAATAATGGTTCTCTTCTTTAGTTTTGTGAACAAAAATATCTTAAAAGAAAACTAAGATTATGCCATTGATCAATCAGAGAGAATAATATCTCCACTTTCTTTCTAAAGAAAACTAAAGAAGCTTCGAAATAATATAATTAAATGAAAAGTGCTTATAGCAGAGCAAAAAATGGGGGAAAAAGAAGAAGAAAGAAAGCCTTTGAACCGCTACAATTTTTAAGTTTGGAAAGTTGAGGGAAACAGCCTGTGCGTGTTACAAATTTATGACAATGACATGTGATTCCTTATAAATTGATTCTTTCATGAAGTTTAATGGAATAGTGACCTTCTCTATGATTATGTAAATGCAACACGAATAGATTACGTATTAAAACTGAAAAAGTGATTTGAAACTTCCATTATAATATATCATTCGCAAATACGTAAATCAAGCATTTGCTGCTATGTTCCAATATTTAAACCACATGATTTTTTTTTTTTAAATTAAGCCGACGTGCGAGTTAAATTCCACCTGAATCTAGATTAAGTAATACTGAGACCTCGGCAGTTTTATTTACGAAACTTCACTGCAAAGCCGGTGTTTTGTCTTCATTACACGATAAACTGAAGAGAGAAAATATGTGAGAAAACACTGGTTTCTTAATGAAGAAGAGGTCTATCGTGTAGTTATTTCAAAATTAAATTCTACCGTAGTCACGATAAATCCTTTTATCACGAAACCAGTATTTTTCACATAATTTCTCTTTTAGGTCGTCTAACCACACTTTAAATTACGTTATTGATTTTATTTTATATCATAAATGAGAACCCTAATTCCACGACTTCTAAAACCTCACGCTTCAACAAAAAACATCGACAATCTAATCTATCAATTCATCAACTATTGTAGAAATCGTGACATATATCTTTTGATATAACATATTTAAACGATATAAGCATGGGAAATACTCAGACCCGACTCAATCAAAAGTTGGGCTATGTGCACAATTAGTTAGTTTTAAAGATATTGTTTACATATTTTTCAAAGTTGGGTTCTGCGCATAATTTTTTTTACAAAAAACAGGTCCTAATTAGTAAAGAAATTTGTTATAAAAAATGGGTTCCTTGGCACACGGTCAAAGCCAGGGCCTGGAAATACTAATATCATGCAAGTTTGTGTATGCAGCCATACAGGTCATTCTAACAAAGATGAAAGAGATGTTGATACTTGGTAGAGATTATGATCCACATTTTAAATTTTTCAATGTTTACGATTAAAATAAAAATCAAAGAAAGCAAAAAATTGTTAGTACTATTTGATTGTATGTATAAATAGAAGCCTGGGTGGCGGAGGCTACGGTGGGGCCCTTCGTGGAACTTCCCTGTGTGCAGGAGCCAACCAAATTATAAAGCTTTTTTATTCACTTTTCATTTCAATATATTTTATCATTTTTATATCACTTTGATTCTCGTAATACTTTTTTTTTCTTTTTACAGACTAATTTCCACGAAGTCCACGAACATTCCACATTTTCTTGCCACTTAAAACATTTTTGGATGTAGTGGCATAAGTATAGAACAATTATGAAGGTCAAGTGACCCATGTAAAATTTTGAAAATAATATAACTTTTATTAAATATTTTAAAATTTAAATTGACCATAGTCCAAAATAACTATTGAACCCTATTAAATTTAATTTAACGATAGCCCAATAAATTTATCAAATATTAAAAGTGTTAGTCCAATAAAACTCATCATAAATAATTTTAAAATAAAACTAAGTCCACTGAAATAAGTTAAACCTAATTATTTCTATTAGTTTATTTAGTTTTTTTTTTAATCTTATTTTCTTCTTTTCAATCATTTAGTTTATTGCCTTTTGAAATTATATTTGATTCTTTCTATTGCGACCGCAACCGTTGAAAAGTGCTTCTCTGCAATGAATATTATGAAGACGATCTTGCGTAATAGTATTAGTGATGACTTTATAAGCAATTATCTAGTTTGTTTTATTGAAAAACATGTGCTTGGCACAATTACAAACGAAATACTAATAAAAACAATTTTAAGACATGAGTGAGCGTAGTGTACATCTTTGAAATGTATATTAATGGTGATATTTTTATTTTTTCAATGAAGTTTATGCAATTATTTTTAGATCAAAAATTTATTATGACTTCGATAAATATATTTTTTGGCTCTGCCACTGCCGGGGTGACCAAAACGACTCGAACTCAAGACTCTTCCACTTGAGAATTACCGTCGGACCAAAACGACTTGATTGATTCCCGTAATACCATATATATGCATGCGCATTCTTCTACCAATACTGTAATGCTTCGATTTCAAAACTAATAAAATTTTTGTTTTCAAGATATATATAAAATAGATAATAGTTCTAATTAGGCCCGGTTCTCTCTATGTGTTAGGAGGTACTTTTGCATTGGATTCATGATCCAAATTTTAAAATTCTACACTATATAAGATTATAAGGGTCCAAAAATTTTTAACAAAAAAAAAAAAGTGTATTAGGTGTTTTTGTTCTTCAGTACATGATTTAAAAATTGCAAATGTATTTTTGTCATAAAATATAAAGTTATACTTATTTAACAAAAAGGGAAATTATGATGATAATTATCATAGTTTTTTTGTTTTAATTTAGAAATCTTTTTTAATATCGTCCAGAAAAATGCTCAAATTAAACTTGAGTAGATTGAGTTGAAATATACGCATAGGAATCAAAATTTGGGATTTGAATGTCTAGTTAAGTATATGCTTTAATAGTAAGAAACTAACAATATTGATCAAACTCTTAAATTAACATGATATATATTCTTTATGTAAATTATGTCCTACATATGAAAAAGGGTTAGGTGAAAACGAAAAACGAAAATAAGTGAGTGGTGAGTGACTGGTAGGGGCCATATAGTGGTTTTGTTGACGGTGATGGTGCCTTTGACTTTATTCTAGTGATTCTATTTGACCACACTTTGCTTTATTTTTGGTTTATTTTTGATTCCCTCTTTTAATGTGTTTTTTTGTCATTATTATTTAATTTGGAAATGGTATATTCTTAGAAGCACATGCGAGTTGAAAAGGAAAATAATAACATCCACAAACATATAATAAGTCAATCGAGTGGTTCTGATATAGCGATTTTCGTCCCCTCAATTGAAGACTAGTATCGAATTTTTCTCCATATTACATATATTATCATCGTTTTAAAAATTAGTCTAACATCTTAGCTCATGAGATTCAGTTAAATGACTACATTTTTCTAAATCCCGGAGCTCATTTCATATGATCCCACACCATTTTAGGAAATTCAATGACCTATATATATTCTTTAGGACGACGTACATATATATTGTTTACCAATCTCACACATCACTACAAGAAAATATAGTGTTTTTCGACGGAATTTCCGACGAACGTAATTGCGTCGGTAATTTCCGACGGAATTCGGACGACATTAACATCCGTCGGAATTCTTTCGGAAAACAGTATCCGTCGGAATATTTCTGACGGATTTCCGACGAAAATTAGACGGATGATGTCATCTTTCCGAAAACCAAAAAAAAAAATGTTAAGTAACATCCGTCGGAAATCCATCATAAATTTCTGACGAATTAGTGTACATCTGGTATTAAATACATTTATTTCGTTTAAACTAAGTTTTACAATTCCAATCTCACAAATCCGTCGGAAATCCGTCGGAAATTTCTGACGGAAAACCAAAAATGTTGTTTAAGGGGTAGTGAAAGATCTTGACGGAAATTGCATGTTTTTTTGTAGTGTATAAATATATGAAATTTTGACCGAGCAACTCAACCTAAAATTTCAAACTTTGAGTCCACAATAAACATAATTTCATAATATTATACTTATATTCCACGTGCATTAAAAATAAATAAACACAAAATTTTAAAAGGTAACCATCTCTGAATATTATTGAGAGAGTATACTATTGGCTCACTGCGAAGTCTTTTCATACAACACAAAATTGATGGGCGCCAACATTTTTGAGGAGGGGTAGTGGAAGATCTTGTATTTGTGACTGCTCATTTTATTATACTTAGTATGTAAAAAATGCTTTGTATATTAGAAATCTCAACAATATGGTATAGCAATATATAGTCAAACATGCATATAATCCTATTTTACATTTTATATTCGATTTTTTTTTTTTTTTTTTATGCTTTTCGGCCCCTCGGGAGTAATTCCAAACCCAAAAGCCCAGACTAATTTCTCGGGTAAGAGTGATATATCCCACTTATAATGCTCTACTTGGCCAAGTGCTTGTCCTGGTAATTCCGTTCCCGCGGGGAATCGATCCCTGACTTAGACCAGCATGACCGACACTCACCGCATAAAGGGAACCACCCGACCACCAACAACTTGTTGTTAAATCATTAGATTTTCTCTTTTAAAGAGGAGAAAAGTCAATTAAGAATATCTGTTGTCAAATCATTAGGTTTCTTTAAACTCGTGTGAAATTAAATAACCGTGTTTCAAATGCAATTCTATGGTGGCTAAAGGGCGGCTTTTCTTAGTCTTTGAATTCATTTCAAGATTAATGTAGATTATTAATATAAATTGCAAAGCAAAATGTGTAATTATTTCCACATTGATCGTTGCAATTTCAGAGTGTGTTCTATATTCAACAATGGAGCACTACGAGAGGTTTAGGATCGACTTTTGTAATATTTTATATTTCACCTTCAACCGAAATAGCAATCAACCAATTTTGGAATCTCCTTTAAGACAGGCAATATTTATCGTTCATTGATAGTTTTTTTTTTGTTTTCATCTAAAAGATTTTATTCATATTCGATCCAAGGATTTACACAACGCCGACCGAGATAAAAAATCTCGCCGAAAACAAAAACCGGCGGAATAAACATATTTTCCGGAGACAACATCCGGTAGATTAAAAGAAAATCTCTGGAAACTTAAGATAATCTAAAACAAACCCAAAAGAGGAAAACAAACCCAAAAACAAAGGAGACAAACATGAATTAAAGTATAAGAAAACCAACCAAAAATATTAAAAACTATAAATTCTAAGTTCTAAAACTGAAGTTCTGAACATGAGTAATCCTAAGATCCTTCTCATAGAAAATGTAGACGCCAGATCTGCTTCAAAAGAATAGAGCCTCGAGACGAAACCAACTAACCGAGCTCAAAGACAACAACACCAGCAGAAATGAAAGCAGAACCAACACTATATCAGAGCACAGAAACTAGGTCCATCATTGCCACTCCAAGGAGATTAATAGTTCGAGCCGATCGAAACTTAAAGATAAAAATCTTTAATTCCGATATGGGATACGCCAAGAAAGATCAACAACACTTAACACGGACATTCGTTAGACCATCTTATCAAAGATCAAGCCAAAGTCATCTACAGACCTATAGCAAGACACATCACGCAAATAGAAGAATTGAAGACCAACCAACTGCAACGTATTAAACCCAACTCCAAACCAAAAAGGAACCATTGATAGTCTATTATTAGCATTTCTATTTTAATTAACACGAGCAACAAAAATAGAACGCGCACGCCCACTTGTTGTTTTAAAAAAAAAAAAAAATAAGAAAAGGAGAACTCTTACAAAATCTTCACTCTTACTATTTTATATAAATTTACAATTTGTTATAATGATATTTTCGTAAAGAACTGATAATTAATATGTACCATGACAAAGTTTTAACAAAAAAATAAGAAGGTATTACATGACAAAGTAGCTGTTAGTAAAATAATAATGTTTTCGACCTTTTTTTGAAATGAACAATGCTCGACATTTTGAATGTTATAATCGAATTCTAGCTGTCACATAAAAAATAATTTCACTATCAATCTATCATCTCCCTGATTATTATTTTTTTAACCAAGAAGCTAAATAAAGGAAAAAATCTTATTTAATCAAAAAAAAAAATGTTTTAGTCACATTGATAGTGAAATTATTTTTTATTTAGTATAATCATATTTAATCAATTTGAACGTTAAAAAAAAAGATTATACTAAAAATCAATTTGAACGTTATTTCATTTTAGAACAGAACGCGGTCTTGGTATAGTTATATGAATACTTTGTAGTATAATCAATATTCTTAAACTGATGAATAGACGGTCCAAAATCAATCAATCAATCAATGTGGTCATTGTCCAAAAATTTTAAATTCAATGAACGGCAACACAAGCAATCTCATGACACTATAAATACAATATATTTGGGGCATTCTTACTCCAAAATTCCAGCACAACTACTCATATATACAAACTCCTTAACCTTAATTCTAAGTCCGAAAAAAGAAAGAAACATGAAACTATTCTCTATCACTGTGACAGCTATCATCATCTCGATGATATTTGACCAAGCACCGATCACCACTGAAGCAAGAAAGTTGAGGCAAACAAATGGCCAATATCATTTCAAAACCGGAACTACGGACGATTTCGCACCTACTTCTCCGGGAAACAGTCCCGGGGTGGGGCATAAGGAAGGAAATGCAAATGTGGAAGGGTTTAAAGATGACTTCAAGCCCACGGAAGGAAGAAGGCTGCAGAAAACGAACGGCCAAGATCATTTTAAAACCGGAACTACGGACGACTCCGCACCAACTTCTCCGGGAAACAGTCCCGGGGTGGGTCATAAGAAAGGAGATGACTTCAAGCCCACGACACCAGGACATAGCCCCGGAATTGGTCATGCCGTCAAGAACGATGAGCCTAAAGCTTAAAAAGAAATTTCTAGCTTCATTTATTACATTATTTTACGATACGTAATTTTAAAATTATTTTATATAATTTATACACCATTTGTAATGTTTTATGATGGATTCATTATTCTAGATCATGAATAAAACTAGGGTTAATAATTGTTTCGTAACATCTGAAACTCTTGATATTGTATGTTTTTTTTTGTTGATTATGATTTTTTTTTAATACTTGTTATATCGTACGTAATGTTGGTATAGACTAATATTACCACCATGAGGTAGATATATAATTCAAAAGCACGTGAAAATGGAAGATATTTAGTATACGTGCAGTTTTTTATACACATTATAAATAAGAGTTAAGAGTTTTCGAGGTCAACAAAACTAGAATCAATGGAAGGTCTAAATATTTCCAGATTGGGAAAATGGACAGCGCTACTTTACGCTTTTCACTATTTGAATCTCTTTTGATGATAATAATATTGGAATAAATAATGTAAACGCATACCATTTATGGTTGAAGAAAACAACACATTTGTAGTAAAGGTAAGCTTAGTATCTAATTAATTCCTAAAACTTTCATATTTTTTTTTTTTGTGTGTAAAATTTGTTGCCGTGGCGGAGAAGTTGGTGCATACTAAATCGATCTTTTGTCGTTTGGCAAATGAATGCTATGAGCAATTGACCCACTTTTATTTGGGACACATTAAGCCAAATGAATGCTACGAACAATTGTTTTAAACTGTACTCCCGGAGTATAATACTACAGCGTTTGTCTCAGTGTTACAAAGTTGATGGAGCTTGGGATCTAGTAAATGAGTTGTGTATATATATATTAAGGACGTGCGTTATTTACCCATTTCCTCCCAAGCTAGCTTGATATTCTGTTTAAATTATAGAATTAAACAAAAGAAAACTGGTGAAAAAATAAGAGGTAACGCTACAAATTGTATTAGCCAGAAACGAAAAAAAAAGAAGATACAAATAAACAAATCATATACAGACGAATAAACCGAAATCAAAAATCGATCGAATGTTCTTACATGTATCCAGTTCGAAATTTGCTTAATGTTAATCAAACAAGCCCGTAATCATGTCTATAACCTTTTAGCCAAAGGGTGTGGATACAGGAGCGGGTCCAGCGAGTGCATCAGACCGTTTGATGCTTCCCATACCACAAATGATACAACCGGGCGACGAAAGAGCAGCAAACTTTGCGCCACAGAGATCACAAACATCGTACCCAATGGTTGATAATCTGCTGAGCGTAGCTGAGCATAACTGAGACGGATCTTCAAGCGGGTCGATGGATTTGTTCGATGTGCCTCTCTGGACACAGAGATCGACTAGTCCTTTTAATTCTTCTTGCTTGCTCGCTGGTGCCTTTGAGAGAAGCAGTTCCAGCATCTGCTTTGAGTAGCCATAGTTTTGGACTTCCATGTTTCGTTTGATTGCAGTTCGAATGCAGTTTATGCGGTGTTTTGCTAGTAGTGGCAGTGAAGCTAGATGCCTTGAAAGTCTTGCCATTTCGTCCTTTGCGCTTAATGCGCTCGCGCCTTGGACTCTTTGTAGCCGTAAGATTTCCTGCAAATGGGAGGGAAAAGAAAGAAGCATTGATAAGATGATTTTACCTTTGAGCAGAATCTTTCTTGTCAGGTAAAAAGAGGAGAGAAATATGAGAGTTAGTTTACCCGAAGGAGAGTTACGGCTATCTTGTACTGAGCACAGATTGTGGCTTGAGCTTTGATATCAGCCCCACGTGATTGATCCTTAGCCAGAGCCAAGAATGCCTCGTCGAAGCAAGAAAGTGCATCTGGAAGCTGGTTTTGTTCAAGATGGGCAAGTCCAGTCTTGAAACAAACCGGAGCTGCAGCTCCACGTGGAACCTGAGCAGAGTAATCATCATTAGGGGAGAAAAACAAAAGTGAGTTTTTAAGCACTTTTAAGTGTTGTTTTTGATCTTTATATGCAATTCCAGAAACATTAACAAGTATGATTTGTGATTGGCATGCAAACACATAGGAAAAATCACAGGCGAATGTATAAATCTCACCTGTCCCGGACGAACCGAAGCAGGAGGCGATGTAGGCTGTCCAGGAGGCTTTCCAGAATCAGTATTTGGAACTCCAAGAACGCTAAGATCAAGAGGCTGCGTAGAAACGGGAACCTGTGGTGTCCCTTGAGTCTGACCAGGAAACTGTGGAGGAACACCGCCGTCAGGAAGTCCAACGGTCTGGTATGGAACACTAGGTTGTTGGTTTGCCGGAGGAACGCCACCATCGGGAAGACCAATATCAGGCAGAGTAGTATTATTTGCTTGATTTGGAACACCCTTTGCAGCTTGAGCAATTTGGTCCATTTTCGAAAGATAAGTGCCAGGAGGAAGCAATGTCTTGGCAACCTCAACAGACGGGATTGTGTTTTGGAAAAAGTCTTCGGGTATCGGTCCAGCTACAACTCCCATACCCGTACCAGATGGAGCTGGTTGGGACACTGGTTGAGGTTGCTGTGTCCATGACCCCATCGCGAAAGGATCTACAGGAGCAGATGCAGAAATCGGAGCAGTTGTTGAGGAAGAAGGCTGGCTTAACATCTCACCCAAATCCTGGGATCCAGCACTGATTGATTTTGTTCTACTCATTGGTAGGCCTAGCCCATCTCCAAGTTTAAACGTTCTAGTAGCTTCTTTAAGCTTATTGACGTCCACAGTGGTAGATGTTGGCTTTTCTCGTATTCTAATTTGCAGCTTCTTAGTTTTTGGTACACCTTCCTCGTCACTGCTGCTGCCATCACCAGCAGCTCCGTACATTGTTTTCTTGAATTCCTCAGCAGCCTTCGCCTGTTCATCAGCCACGTTTTGTTTTCCGAGGGATTCCAGACCCATCAAGGAACTGGATTCACCAGCAGGAAGTGCCAAAGGTTTATCTGATACAGGTTTACCCAAGGAACTAAGAAGCCCTCCAGGTTTAGAAACTAAGCTATCTTCTTTAATTTCCACCACATTAACTCTGCCTTTGACGCAACCTAAGTAAACACCAATATGATCAGCTACTATTGAGGGGATGGTTCCATCATCATTCTTCATGTATGGCATTACTTCCCCAGCTAGCTCCCATCGAGGTATGCTCTTAATATCGGTTGGAGTCTTGATTTCCCAGTTGCCACCACCCCATTCTGGTCCTTTTGGAACCATACTCTCTGCTGCAAAATTAGCAAAAATCCCCTGGGTCCATCCTGTAGAACGTACTCGTAAAATCCTTTCACAATATCGTCTCAACTCAGGATCTCCGCTTTCTTCTTCCAATTTCTGGGCAAGACGCCGCATAGCACTAGGGTTGAGGTGGCATATGAAAAGATCTAGCATACTCTCGTAGTCGGCTATTACTTCAAAAGTTTCCTTTGCGTTATCAAATTGACCGTATCTACAGTAACAAATGTCCAGAGTAGTTAGCTGACTGAACCTTGCAAATAACATTTCCATAAGAACGTAGCGTAGAGATGTAATTTAGGTACAAGGATCAAAAAGTGTTATAACCAAGTTCTAACTAACCATAGATAGTAAATGGGGACGCATATAGGGTAAATGTACTTGAGATCAACTTTTCAAGGTCAAGATGCACAGAAACTCCCACACGTATTAGTTCAATAGCAAATGGAGTTGAATAGGCAATCCAACAACTAATTATATATTGTGAGATTCAGATGTTATATATGTCCTGCAAAGAAAGTTTACGTACTTGATACATGCATATCCAAGCTGCCGGAACCTCTGGAACAAAAGAGATGCCGGAGGACATTTTGGATAGTCTCTAGAACGCAAGAACTCGTCCTTTAAAACTGACAAAGCGGTAGAGAACCGAAGAGCCTTGATTGCATATGTACAACGTAATACCTAAATTTTGTTCAGAAGAATTTAGTAAAAGAAGACGACTTCCAAGAGAGACTTCTGTCATAAGATTTACTAAATTCGACTCACCTGGTTGAACTGTGGGCCTGCTTGAGCTAGTGATACAGCAAGATCTCCACATACTGGAGGGCTTCTAGCAAGAATATCAAGAGATCTTGGAGTAATCCGCAAGCTATCAAACCTGCAGCCAATATATTAAACAAACTAAGGAAGCTATTATAGTAAAGATGGAAATGGAATCAATAAAGATTAGCTAGGGAAAGAGACAAAAAAAATCATTGATGTATCCTGCACACCTATTCCAAAATATTCAATGTTAAATATGCTTAAAAAAATTTCGAACGTGTACGAGAAAGAAAAAAGGACAGGAGGAAAACCTTGTTGTTATTTGATACAATATTTCAGAAAGGTCCAGTTTCTGCTCAAATGTTTGTTGCATTGTAGAAAATCCTATTAAAAGCGGTTCAAGTAGCCCAACAAGACAGCTCTTGATTTCAATTCCTTTTTTCTGCTTCGGACTTATATCAGTGGGATTAGCGAGCAATAGGCGGTCATTCAGGGCACCAACTAAGGCTGCGTTGAAGAGAATAAATTTAAATTTAAGAGAATGAAATAGAGTAAGTTCGCCGTAAACATTTAGAGAACCAAGATCTGCTTACCTGCATATGGTGTACTTATAGAAAGAATGGTCCTCACTTTCCCATCCCAGCCAAGCAAACATACAGCAGTTGTTGTAGAAAATAGTAGGGCAGGCCCAACCCATAGAAGAGATCTAAAGTTCGCATAAGTCAAGGCTAATCTCAATAATCAATGAGCACACATCAAAATAGTGTTAACATAATGCACATAATTGAAAGGAAAGAAATATAATTTAATCAGGATATTGATGGTAGTCCTCTATCATATTTTGCCGAACTGCTTGCCAATATATCGAAATCTGCAGACACCATCAGCACCCTTTGGGTTGTTAATATCCCTGCGACATATCCTCTGGGTGTTTCTTGCCATTGAACCTGTAGATTTTGAGACAACAATTAGTCATTTATACAATTGCAGATACTTTGTAGATCTAAGACATATTTTATAAATCTCTACATAAGACAAAAGTTGATTGACCATAATTTCAGGAACAAGTATATCACCGACCCTTGTGGAGTCATTAAATTTTTGACGGCAATAGAAAAGATAACACCAAACATCACGAGTCATTTTCATTTCAAGAGAGAACTGTCCAGATGTAAACCACAACGGGGTAAGGAGTAAAACGACTCCATGTATTGGGCTGGTCACAGAATCAGAAATTAAAGACCAAAAGTTTTTTTATTGGACAATTTTATTGAACAGTACTAAGTTATAATCGATTTTGCAGCAGAGCATGTACCAGAAATCAGCAAGTCATTCATGTTTTGTAGGGAATTTCATACCTGAAGAGCTATTTCATATTTCTTCAACTTGATTGACTTTCGTCCATCACCTTGTGTTTGTGTTGCAATATAATGACCATCTGAAGCTGAGAGACGGTAGCCTTGAAACAACTTCGCCAGCCCAATTTGAGTTCCATTACAAGCAAACATCAGAGTGGACTCTGTAATCAAAAGTGGCATCAGTTTGCGCTGGCATACTCTCAATGTTAAGTAATTTTCAAGAACGAGGTTATCTGATGCATCACCTATAGGTGTGGAAAAAACACGATCAACTTCTGTCTCAAACAAAAATTGTTGTGGACCCTGAATTGCAGAAGGATTTGCCTCCTTGGTTTGGTTCTCTTCAGATAACAAATTCTTCTCATTCTCTTCCATTGTGGTAAGTTTTGGGAGGATATACATAGACAGTCCTGTCTTATCCTCGTCAAGAATTGCAAATTGGTCGTCATTTGGACCGATAAAGGCAGCATCACAACCTGCAGAGCAAAGAGATAGCTTTGAGATAGACATCTGATACGAGATACGGGTTTACACTCTCAACATCCCTTGTTCGTTTACGCACTTGGAAACACGGGAAGACAAAAAGGATGAATGCCTTAAATAATTCTAAACTTGCATCTCTTTTAAGTAAACAGAGCATTTGTGGAAACCTTCAGCTTCCTTGATTGTTAGTCCCTAGGGTAAACAGCATTAGACCCTCACATCAGTCTCGCAGCGGAAAGAGCACCTACTGGTTTATAGAATACATTGTAGACCTGGTATATCTAAATGATCGGATGCAGTCTGATACCATTTAATGTTCTCAAAAACTAAATATTCTGAGGTGGGATATGAAGTTCTCTAAGAGCAGCAAGGGAATCCAATAATCAGACAAACCTTTAGCAGTGCTTCCTTTGCTGTTAGGAAGCTGAGAACCTGTATTTTCCCAGTAAAGCACAACTTCATTTGTAGCACCACTGAATTCATAGACAACCAGAAAGAGGTGTCTTTTACGACTGTAAACAATGTGTTTCGAGTGATATTCCACATTTCCGGGAATCTGAAATCAAAAAGGGCTGTAAGTAAAAATAAACCATAAATCAATTGAAAATCACATGATATCAGATATTACCGATGTGTACAGCTTCTTGTAGATGTTGTCCGTTCCAGAACAGAGATTGTGTGCCATGAGGTTAAGGCCCTCAATATAAAAGGCCCTCACAGGGTAATGAAGAACCCTATTTGGCTTATTGAAGAAATTTAGCTCCAAATGGAATGGCTGTAAAAGAATCCGATCAGTCAGGCATAAATTAGCTACTACAGAAAACAAGTTCTAAACAGCAGTTACATGCCTGGCAAACAGGAATGTCCTTAAGTTGGTCCTTCGTATCCACAACGGTAATAAGGGGTAACCTTGATATTGGAGCAGTTTTGGCATGGCCCTCCATAAAATGCTGTATGGATTAAGTCATAGACTTAGATAAAAATAGTTCCAAATAATAAACAAACATAATGTGTAAACAAAAAGGTAAAGCAGTCATACACTATACAGGAATGCCTTCCGTGCAATATCTGAAATTGTTAGCTGACTCTGGCTGCAGAAAAGTAACAGATGAAAGATGAAGCAGATGAAATATGAAAGCTTGAGTTATTTGGTATGGAATTCACAGCATATTCCCAGCATATGATCGTAAGTTTTTCAAGGAAATTTTCCAACACTATTATCCACCTACCCCTTGTGATGATGCTCTTGTAGCAGAGCTTGGAGTTGGTGCTCGGCTAAAATTCCAGAAGAACCCATCAATGAAAGCTTTTCCTTTAGAACAGAAGCTGTTAATCACCACAAATGTTAGAAAGCAGGATATCAATTTCAAGAGACACATCCGTACAGCTTAAGAAGAGCATTGCTTGTTATGGGCAAATTAAATTAATGCTCAAGATTCACCTGAAGATCCCTTAGCACTTTGTAGAACCGCAAAGAGTTGCTTCCTTCCTTCCCTGGTCTGAGCCGCTCGATTTTGAGTATTCTCATTACCCGCCATGTTCTGTATAAAAATCCAGTATGTGAGAGACAGAAGCCACACTTCTACCTAAGCGAGGAATGACAGTAGGAAGTAAAATGAATATTCTTAACTGCAAAAATCAAAGCTGCTAAGTTCAGCTTTGGGTGAACTTCTAAAGTTTTGATTCGCGGTAAAGGGTAAACAGCTTCCCCACCCTGTTGAGAGAGAATTCGAGGAATGTCTATAGATTCCATAGCTGCAAAAAAAAAAGGAAGTGCTACACTGCTTAAACACAGTTTCCAAACTAAATCATGTGAATTATTCCTAAACTGGGTAGGAAAAGACATTTTCCTCGTCTGTGGATCCACTTTAAGAGACATCAGGCTTACCGGCAGGCTCGAAAAAGTTAGTTTGTGTCGAAGGCCTGTTAGGATTTATTATAACCCGTGTCTTCCACACATGAAGAGATCCATCCTTGGACACAGTGACGAGTACACGCAACATAGGAAGCCAAGAAATTGAAGTGATGGGTTGCGAACCCACTTGCGTACTGCAGTTGTATCATAAGAAAACAAATAGGAATGAATTATAACGAAAAACAAGTGATAGAAATCCAATGCCAGCTGACAGAAAGCTGAAAGCACAAAATTTTTCACTTACATTCCAATCATATTAGGTCTTTCAGTTGAAACATCCCACGCTAAAAGTGTACCCCTCCGATCTCCAACAAAAATCCATTCTAGTGTCGGGTGAAAAGCAAACGCACTGGCACCGATGAGTTTAATAGTATTATCAACTGCAAGGATAACAAAGATAAGTCGTAAGTGGAAGCCAATGCTCATGATACCTCAAACGAGAAGAACGAAGACAGTGAGAAATGTGAGACCCTCTTCTACTCACGCTGTAGTGTATAGTGAACAGCATACGTATGAATGTTATAGGCTCGTATCAACCCCTCTGCATATGCTACATACTGAAAGGCACGACATTGAACAAAGAAATTAAGCATGTGTGCAACCAAACCAAATTCCACATACTAAGTTGGAAAAATTAGGATGTTGTATCATACCAAGACAGGAAGTCGAGGATGGCAAGCAATGTTCACAATTGGTTTCTTCAGGTCTGTCTTAATTTTTGTCGGAGCTCTACCACCTTCAACAGTTCCAACGACTACAGCAAAGAATAATAAAATGCAATCAGAAAAAGAAACATAACATCTGCTACTATATGAGAACTAAGGGAACTGAGAACCCAACCTGTCACACTCATTCGTTTTGGGAATCCAAAAAACACAACAGGTTGGAGTGGCGTCACTGCAAGATGAACTTCTGTATCGGAGGAAATGTGCTCACTCCTCTTCTCAGGTGAGTGTAAGACACAAGTCTGCTCCGTTTCAAAATCACAAGACCTAATAGTACAATCCTAAAAGATCCAAGAATAAAGCAGTTACAAACCTGAACACCGAGCTTAAAGTAGTAGTATTCAGTATACGATCTAAGAAATTCCAAATTGAAAGGGAAAAGTTTTTAAAAAGCTTTAACCTCAAGAATGGCAACCACGGCATTGCTGCTAGTAGGACTATACAACATTCTAACAGCTGGAGATCCAATGTCTATAGACGCGATTTTACATCCCGTTAATGCATCAAATTCTGCAACCAATAGGTTCAAATTCGAACATCACAACTACGAACCAGGAATCTTCATACGTAAAATCCAACAAGAGGAAAGCAAAGAGAATCAAAATCACCCATGATGTGAGAGCCGACTGCGACAGCGATAACGGCCTGCGTCGGATGAAACGCCGCCGTATGAGGTTGAAGCGGCTTGCTGACACCGCGACCAACGTGGCGCAGATCCAGATGCTGCACCGTTGCCCACTCCATAACTGCTCTATTTTCCTGAAAGACAAAGTCCATTTTCACATCTTGCAAACATACGAATGATTACGATCCAGAATCCCAGATCGATCGGAGAGAGCTGGTAACAAGATTACTGATCTGAAATTCGAAAACAAGGAAAATTCGCCGAGTAGCTTCAACTGTTCATTTTTGCTGTACCTGCTCGTAGATCCGTGTGAGATTATGAGTTCATTAATTTGCTTCAAATCCGAATGCTCAATATACGAAGGTTTTTAGGAACAGAGCCAGATCGAACGGGAAGATCAGAAAAATCAACCAGTCGGTAACAAGGTCGAGGAAGAAGAAGACCATCGAACCAAAATGTCAAAAAAATGGGTCGGGTTCTCTCTATCCGGGTCGGATCCTTCGAGTGTTCCTTTATGATGCCCAGTGTGTGTCTAATCCATAAACCACGCCGTTTTATCAGTTCGGGCTTTATATAAGCCTAACAAGTTTAATAAATGGGCCTGAAATATTCTACTAATGTGTACATATTTTTTTCGTGAAAAAATTGTTTTGAAATTTAAAAAACAAAAAAAAATATATAATTTTATGATATGTTTAACTAACTAATAATTATATAAAGAATTATCAAACCGAAATAGAATTGTCAACTCGGATTAATATGTCTACTTAACATGTTTTAGCAGTTCTGCAATAAACTAAAATATTATTCAGGATGATCCGCAAAAACCTATAATTTTGAAAACATAACTCTAATATGCATCGTTTAATGACTATAGTTTTTGTGATCAGTCCACAAACTCTTAAAAAATTCAATTTTCTCGTATCTAATTTTTTATAAAATTAGTAAAATATTTTTACAACATTTTTTTTGATATATATTCAAATAAAATATAATAGTTATAGTAAAAAATATTGCAAGATCTCGATTGATTATTATTTNATCACGGTCATATTTCATACTAGAAACAATTAAATCTACAAAAAAAATTATATCTAAACACAAAATAAATCTTTGTCACTTATTAGAAAAATTATATTTATAAAACAAATTATATATAAATACAAAAAAATAATATTACAAAATTTGATAAAAACAAAAAACAAAAATTCCCGTGCGCCGGTAGAATCTAGTCAATGATTTTAAAAGAAATTTTTTTTTCTTATTTCAATTATGTTTACTTATTTGTAATGACATAATATGTAATAACTTACAAAATAAATAATTTCTGTTCTTAAATAATTTTTTAAATAATAATATAGAGATTTGATAATTCTAGAGATAATATTTACTATAACTTAAAAATTTTAGGAGATAATAGTAACGAGATACGTAATATTTTTAACCTAAACAAAAAAAAATATTGAATCTTTTTTTCTTCTCTACATATATATAAGCCGATAGTCGTGCGTCAATTTATTTATACACTTCATCACAAATCTTCTCTTTTTGTTTCCCACACAAACCATGAAAAGCTCCATCGTCCTCGTAGCAGCAGCTTTTCTCTGCCTCGTTGCTTTTCCGACCACAACCGTCGGCAAAAACCTGAGATTCTGGCCAAAACCTATCGAAGGATGGCCAAATCCGTGGGAAGTCTCCAGAAACGATATGTTTATGAGAACTTCCCATAAATTCAGCTATGGAGATTCCAAAGTCTGGAAATGTACTTATAGCAACGGATCTGCTCCAGCCATTTCTATTTCTCCGTCAATTCCATCAACACCTTCTCCTCCGACTCCAAAAACATCTCCACCGCCACCAACACCGTCTCCACCGCCTCCAACTCCCAAAACGTCTCCGCCTCCTCCTACACCGTCTCCTCCGCCTCCAAAAACATCTCCACCGCCACCAACACCGTCTCCTCCGCCTCCAACTCCCAAAACGTCTCTGCCGCCTCCTACACCGTCTCTTCCGCCTCCAACTCCAAAAAAATCTCCGTCTCCGCCGCCGCGAACACCGTCTCTTCCTCCTCCAACTCTCAAGAAGTCTCCATCTCCGCCGCCTCCAACTCCCAAGAAGTCTCCACCTCCTTCGCCACCAAGTGATGATGTGTCATCATCTCCTAGTCAGCCATCAAATCCACCTCCTCCGGAGCATCATCAGAATCCATGGGAACACATTAATAGTTGTATGAGAAACATGGGACCTGTTACGATGTGTCGTGCGCAGATGGAGTTCAGTTTCTTCATGAGGTTGTTTCAAGTCAGCGACTATTGTTGCAGTCTTATCGTCAACATGAGAAACGAATGCGACAATGTCATTTGGGGATTCTTCACCGATCCTTTCTTTATTCCTCTTGTTCGTTCCACTTGTCATGTCGCCTACTAGTTTTGATTAGGGCTTTTTCTTTAATGGTTTGTTCTTGTTTGGGTTCGTTTAGTCATGCAATATTGTTGTCGTCTATATTTTATGGACGCTTCTTTTGTTATACGTCTTAATTAATGAATAATATGGCTTACTTTTCTTTTCTTTGTAGCTTGATTTGTGTTCGCATATGAGAAAGAACATTTAGTTATCATTAATAACTTCGATCACATTCAATTACGTTCAAGATCAAAGAATTATTTTTGTTTTTAACTTGAAAACTGTTGTATCATATCGATTCCGGTGCAATCTCTCTTTTGGTATATCGGTTTTTTTAGATTATAAGTTTGTATTTAATTAGATTAATTCCACAATAAATACCAAATTCTTCATCATTCAAAAGAGTACGATTTTTTTTTTTTTTTTGGTTAAAAGGCTTAAAAAAAAAAGGTGCGATCTTCTGTTTGGATTTACTCCAATATTCGGGGAAAGAATAATTAAGATCACGAATCGAATGTGTCTTTTCCTTTTTATTCGTGATTTGTTTAGTAAATAAATTCAGTTTATTATTTTTTTTTGAGAAAATTTGAGAAAATATCTTCACATGAGTTTATATTTTGAAAACTACACCATTTTTAATTTTTTTTTATAACTACACTTATTTAAAAGTTAAATGACTAAAGTAACCTAAATAACAATTATACTAATTTAGATATTTAAATCATGAATTTTATTCAAATCAATACTAAAATATATTTACAGATCTAAAAACATACTAACTTTAGCATTTGATGTTTAAATTGATAAAATTATTTGCGAATAAGAATACATCAAATAAAAAATTGCAAAATGCCAAATCATCAAGCTGAATATTGTTTACCTTCCCCGCTGTTCTAAACTCTTGACATTTTTCACCTTTCTCGTTTTTTGTAAAGTCTTCAAGTTTTCATCAAGTCCTCTTACTCTTAGCTTAGCTTTCACATCCAAAAGATCTGAACTAAGCTTTGCAAAGCCATTGTTTAGAATTTCTTCAAATTCTGTCATACACGCCTCAAAATAGTCTTTTGATAAAACTTCCACGCATGGGACAACACTTTTCTTCTTTGATTTCAAATTGTCCGGATATGTCTGCTCTGTTTCTGCCTTTCTTTTTCCATTACTTTCTTTCTGAAACTTGTACTCCATCTCTAACAGAACATATGAAAATGAAAAAAAAAACAAATCAAATTTGTGTTAACTTTCAATAAGCAAATCATCTATTACAAGAAAGAAAAAACAATACGTCAATCATCTATACAATAATACAATTATCCTACTTCGAGCAGACAATTAGACATACATTTAATTATGGACTACTAAGTTTAATAAATTCATAATCTTCATCATCGATTAAGCAAAATCGGAATCTCAGGTAAAGAGTAAATCATTGACTTTTCTTTCACGAGCCTTTGGACTAATAAAATCAACTATTTTCAAGCGTGTTTGTCTATTAACTTGGCTTGACTACGTTACTTATTTATATGTTGTTGATGCTACATAGATAAACTCTTAGCAGTGAAGCAACGAAGCAGCTACTTTTCAAAAAATAAATTAAGACAAAGTATTTACGTACAGATCAATAGATATAGGCATTGAAAATAGAGAGAAGGACCAGAGAGAGTACCGTTGCTCTGTTTTTTTTAGAAAACTGAAAGAGAGTACCACAAGTCAAAGGATCTCCGTTCCTATGCTTTTTTTGGAAAACTCAATTGTTGATGAAACTGTTTACGTAATAACATGTTTATATAAGACTAATAAAAGTGTTTTTTGTAGAGGTAAAGTTAAAAATATTTTAAAGATTTATCCAATTATAAATTTAAAAATATTAAGTAATTAGATATATTTATCTCAAATAAAAAATAATCATAATATTAATTATTTCGAATTTTTATTTTCATTAATTAAAATATGTTATTTCTAATTAACTTTGGTCAAAAAAGTCTTTTTACATAAACCAGAAGTGTAGTTTTCAAAAAAAATAAAAAACAGTGTATTTTACTAATTCAAAAACTTAAATAGTGTATTTTGCCAATTATCCCTTTTTTTTTCTTCTTGCATGGCAAATCTTCTTTTGTTGGATTTTTATTTATTTAGGAACGATGTTAAATTTTCTTTTCATATCCAAGTCTTTGATTTATTTAGAGATTGTGCAATTAATGTGCTAATGTCCAATTTTACTTTTTATATTATTTTTTGATGTTATATTTATATTCAGTTTAATTATATATTGACAGAAAAACATTCTTTATTTGGAAAAACATTCTTAGGTATGTTAATTTCTGGAATGCTGAGACATCTGATCACCACTCCTGGATTTAGAAAGCGTTGCTGGATCTTAGACCGCTAGCAAAACAGTTCCTGAGATGTACGATTGCAAATGGAAGGTAAGCTAGTTTTTGGTATGATCACTGGAACAGTTTGGGCCGTTGATCGATTACATTGGTGTTGCTGGCCCTCAGCTTACAGGAATACCAGAGGGCATGCAGGGCCGTTTATTTATTTAGGAACGATGTTGGTTAATATTGGTTTTATATGAGTTTGGGACGATGATGTTATTAGTTTTATATGAGTTGGTGTCTTTTTTTTTAACACCGCTTCCGGGTTTCGTATTTCTAGGCATGGCTCTGTTTAGGATGATGATTCTTATTATTAGTTTTATATGAATTTGAGACGATGATTGTTATTATTTGTTTTATATGATTTGGATTTGTTTTATATGGATTTTGGACGATGAAGGCCTTTTTTTTAACTCCGCTTACGGGCTTCGTATGTCTAGGCACGGCTCTGAGGGCCTGCTTGGTAAGAGCTGTTACTTTTGACTTTGACCGTAAACTTTTGGCTTTAAAAACTTTTAGATGTTAAAGCTGTAGTTGTTACTTAAAAAAAATGATAAAAGTGTGTTTGGTAATAAAAGCTGTAGATACTGACTGTTATTTAAAAAATTGCAGATAATTTTTGTTTGTAAAGAATATAGTTTATGCCGGATTTAAATTATTAAAAAAATATTTATATTGGCATAAGAAATTAATACAAAAATTTGTTGACAAAATAGCCGGTTGACAAAATAGCCGGTTGTTATTTATATTTTTCATTCACTTAAGTTCTTCATTTAAGTAACTCCATCAAAATAGTGTGTTAGTTTTAGATTGGTCAACATATATAAAAAAATGAGTAAAAGAAATAAGGTAGATAAATAGATAGAAGAATAATAAATGATTGAAGTTGTAAACTTTATTTTTAATAATTATTAACTTCATATTATTCGACAATTAATCAAATAAAACAAAAAGAAAACGCCTACAAAAATTAAAACATCTAATGTCCAGCGGCCCACATACCAGTAGCAATCACATCACGAACATCTTCCATGTATTGTCTTGAAGCGTGATTATCCATAGAATCTGAAAGATCTCTTCCTCAGTGGAGTCCCCTCCGTTTGCGTTTTCTTCTGTTACTGCCTCAAAATCAGGATCTCCAAAATTTGATATGCGAATAAAATTGTGGAGAGTCATGGTTGCCACTACAATTTTCCGCATCGTAGAAATTTTATATCTCGCTTCATCCTTCATAATTCGCCACTTTCTTTTCCATACTCCAAAATTTCTCTCGATAACGGATCAGAGTGATGAATGACGACGATTAAACATTTCTCTGTAGTTTTTTTCTTGTGGTTGGTTGCGGAATTGTTTTAAGCGATACCGTTCTCCTCTATATGGACAAAGAAATCCACGGCGTAATGCATATCATGAATCTCCGAGATAATATTTACCATTAGGTGGATGAGAAAATTAGTATCACTTTCCATAGCAGGTGATAGAACTTTTGCATCATGTGCAAGATCCTTGAATACCAACAGAAATATATGTAAACAAAGATTACAAATGTAAATTATAGTATGATACCTGTTAGATTTGCAAGTGTAAAAGAAAACTCACTTTGTCATTCTATTTATAACGTTTCTAGTGATCTTCTAATAATAATATTTGAATATTTCAAAGATTTTTTACTTTGAATCTTTCTTCATTGTACAACCAACTATGGTCTACAACAATCATTAGGAACTAATAATAGTAATTATTAAAAAAGTTTTGTTCAAAGTGAAACTTGTTCAATAGAGAAGCATTCAAGACTTTATGGAAAAAAAATGAAAACAAAAATAAAGAAATGGATCTCAAAAGAAAATAGAAAAATAAAATAATTAATCAATTAAATTTAGTTAGTAATTACCTATATATAAATCTATAAAGTCTTTTGAATGATTTTGGGGGAAGAAGAAAGAGAAAAATAAATTAAATATATTTACTTTTTTTTTAGTTGTTTTTGTGTAAAAAGCTCATCTCACGTAACTTTTAGAAATCATGACAAAAAAAAAGTCTTGCTTTTGAGACTTTAAAATTAATAAAGTTGTAAAAGTCTGTTTGGAAAAAAAAAGACTTTAAGCATTGTTAAATGCTTAATAGTTCCCAAAGTCTAACGCCAAGCAGAGCCAGAATCTGCGTTAGTAGTAGAAGCTCTTGGCCCCTTGGGATGGATTCTTCCTTCTCCTCGCACAAGAATTTCTGCTCTTGCAAACCTCCGTAGAGTAATGGTTGATTCTCCCCAGCCTGCACAATCTCGAGGACCAGATACATACCTTTGGTGCATTCCCGGCTCCTCCACAAACGCTTTCTCTACAAAACTAACATGGGAGCAGATCAGACCGACAAGTACTATCAAGCAATGGGCTAAGGCTGTTTGGTATAAAGGATGCATCCCCAAACATGCTTTTACATTTTTGGTTTCTCACATGGACCGTCTTCCAATCAGATCAAGGCTAGCTTCATGGGGTATAAACACTCCAACCACCTGTTGTACTTGTCACAGAGAGTTAGAGACAAGAGACCACTTGCTTCTTCATTGTGACCTCAGCTCCCAAATTTGGAGTATGATTCTCACACGTTTAGGTCAGCCCTACTTCTCCTTTGTTGATTGGGCTTCCCATATTGATTGGTTATCATCTCCCTCTAGACCCTTCAGCTTAACACTTAAGCATATGGAAAGAGAGGAACTATAGGCTCCACAATATGGTATCAACTTCTCACACGGTAATCTTCAAGCAGATAGATCGAGCTGTCAGGGATTCCATCCTTGCTCGGTTGAACCGGAAGAAATTCAAGAATTTGCTCTCTCACTGGTTCACTTATGAGTAGTTGACACTATAGGTTCTATCTATAACCTTTTACATGTTCTCAATCGGCTTTTTATTCTTTTTTTTGGGGCCATTTGTAACGTATTAGATCCGCCGAGCAATTGTTAAAATCCCGTTCCTTTTTGGTAATATAAATTTACAGTTTATCAAAAAAAAAACATTCTTTATTTCAAAAAAAATATAGTACAACTTAACGATAGAATCAATTATTACTTGTTGGTTAACTTAACTGCTAAACTTATAACTTGTTAACTAAACTAATCGAAACTCTTAAATATCCTTTAGTATATTCTAAAAAGTATCGCTCAGTCAAATTGAAGATATTTACTATATTTAGTTTTTAACAACTTTTAACCTAAAGATCTTTTTTCGTAACAAATACATTGTATACACGACGTTCAATTGATGTTTTAAATAAAAATATGACGTTCTTTTCGTCAATACCTCTACGTATCTAATAATGATTCAGAAAATAAAATTCTATACATATTTTCATCTTTTTTATCGTTCAGATTTTTATTTGATAAAATATTTAATTGTAGTAATAACATTGTGAAAGACAAACGACGTGGTTTTAAAATATATTAATATTTTTTTATTTTCACGAGATAATAGGTGCAACAAATCAGTTTTATATGGATAATTGCTACACGATATTCTCGTATCACGTTCACGTATATACGCAAATCCCATCATCATCTTTTTGTATAATCTTTTTATTTCAAAATAAACAAATAAAAGGTCTATATATATAAACGGATCCCTTTTCACCAATTTTTATTGTATACACTTGGAAATTATCTTTGTTCTCATCGCCTTAACCATGATGAAGACCGTCGTTGTCATCGTAGCTCTTCTATGTCTCGTCTCTCTGCCAAATCCAACCATCGGACTACAAAAGAAACCGTGGCCTAAGCCATCCGATCTAGCCAACAACAATGGCAACTTCGGTGACTCTAAGGTTGGTTGGGCTTGCTCCTCCTCTTCAGATCCCAACGCTCCTCCTTCACCCCCTGGTCCGTTCCCCAATCTCCCCAACATCCCGGGAATACCAAATATTCCGGGAATCCCGGGGATACCAAACATTCCGGGATTCCCGGGGATACCATACATCCCGGGACTGCCCAACATCCCCGGATTTCCGGGACCACCTGGTCCATTCCAGTCTGTTCTCGTGTTGCAATCGGGTGAATTAGAGAAGTGTTTGACCGGAGGTAAGTCGAAGGTGGCGGAGAAATGTTTCTCGCAGATATTTTCGAGTTGGGCAGAGAACGACTTCGCTTTGGACAAAGAGTGTTGTGAGATCGTTGTGAATATGGACAAGAAGTGTAACGGCCATCTTCACATGATGTTTAAGAGCCATTTCTTTACTCCTCTTCTTCAATACTCTTGTCACATCAAGCACACCAAGAAGAACTAAGCGCATCTTTCTCACGCGTCTCCTTTGGATTTTCTTTCATTTTTTTTTTTTGGTTTTCTGTTAGGGTTTGTTTCGTTTAAATTAATAAAATACTCGTATTTTTTTTTTTTTTTTTGGTTAGTTTTCTCTGCACCTACAAATTTATTTCCATTGTTTAATTCGTAAACTACTTTGATGTTTTTAATCAATTTCATGTTCAGAAAGTAAACTATGGGCTATTATAATAAGGCTAAGAAGTTCTATAATAGGCCCTTGTGGGCTTTACCCGGGTCATCCGTGAGGTAGACAAACCTACACCTTGATATATTTTAACATTTTGGGTTTTTTTCCAAGCATTATATTTTTAGGACTTTAGAGATAATACAATTATTAATATTTCAGAATTTTTCTATATTTTAGCTAATTTTTATATGTGAAATAAATAAAAAATTCTGGTAAAAACGGATGAACTAAAAAAAAAATTATGATAAGTTTGATAAATATCATGACAAAAAAGAAAGAGATTAAATAATCCTTTTTTTTGTCATCGAAATTAACTAAGTTGTTTGTAGTTGAGAATATGCAGATTGCAGGAAAAGAATGACTGATATACTGTATCAAATCAATTATTTTTTTTTTGGTTAAAAGATATTCTATTAAAATGCAAGGAAATTGAAATTACATGGTTTGATTTTGTGGGTAATATAGTTTAAATCATTTTGAATAATAATATATTTTAGAATAGTTGATATAGTACGAACTATACAAGAATAGAAACATGTTTAAAATGAAGCTGTTCAATTCCAAACACCAGCTACTGATCAACTCCTTTGGGACCTCTTGAATTAATGCTTGTAATTGACTTCATCCCCACGCCTCAAAAGAACACGTAAATAAAAACAAAAACCAAGTTTAAAAAAAAAACTAAAAAACTAAAAAAAAAAGTTTCCTGGTGACGGTGCGATAGAAATCAGAAGAAAAACATTTTTCCTCTCTTATTTATCTAATATATCTAATCTATTAAAACATAGTGCTATTTTGTGTCCAAACAGAAAAAATTAAGAATAAATATATTCTTATCTTGGATAAGTTTTAAACTTTAGATTTTTGTGGATAATTATTCTATTTTCCAAACAGTTGAATTTTGTTCAATTAAAAATTTATTTAATTAATATGATTCAATTAAAGATTAATTTATTTAATTAATTAATCTCATTATATATATATATAAAATAATTTTAATTCGTAATTATAAAAATTCAGACAATGCCAAAATTAAATTAAATATTTAAAATTATAAATAAAATAGATTATTTCAAAAATATGTAAATTAAATATTTCAAAAATAATTTAAATTTTTATTATTATTTTGTTACGAAAATAGTATTAGTTATTTTGAATTTTTTAATTTTGATTATGCCGAATAATTTAATAATCAAATTTTTTTGAATGATACATATTCAAAATTAACAATTTTCATTGAAATATAATATTAAATTTTGAATTTAATGTAGATTTTCTGAAATTTCATCAACAATTACAAACAAAATAGTCAGAATTAATAACAAAATATGTTTACTTCTAAATTTAAATCTTATTAATACAATCAGATTTATAATTGAATATTTTTCAAACTGAAAAATGAATATATTATTAATTAGATTTGCACAACCATAAATTTGATCATGCATATGGACAACATTCGGTTACTAATACAAATTTAATATTTATTAATTACATATATAAAATGATTAATATTTTAAGAATCACACAATTTTAGAAATTGTTAATTTAGAATTAAATTCGAAATGCAAATCTAATTAATCTTCGTAAGATTGTCCAGATTATGTTATTAAAAATTATTATAATAAAATCTAAACCAGAAATGGTTATTTTATTCAAATTCAAAATTAAGAATTCTACCACAAGTAAAATTAAAACATATACATTTTTTGTGTCCAAACATGAAAACATTCATATTACGCTATTCTTTACTTGGATAACTACTATTCAAGTTGCCAAACAAGTCAATTTAGTACAATATTAATTAAAAAATTATTTTAATTTATATTTAAAAACAATTCTAAAAATTCAAATTTTAATTTAGATTAGTTTGGATTTTCTTAAATATATGTTAGATTAATTATCAAAAATCACAAAACCAGTTGTTTCTTTACAAAAATAATAAACCGGATATTAATTTAGATTTAATTTAAATATTCAAATTTAAATAAAATTCTCATAATGACGGACATGATAAACGATACGTTATTGTATATTTTTATCATAATCAATCAGCCTAAAATTTTAAATATTTGAAATTAGTAAATATTTATATTATACGGTAATATGAACGGGCATGTTAGAATTATGTTTTTATAATCGCGGTCATTCTCGGATTAATATGAATGGACGAGTTAGAATTATGTTTTTATAATCACGGTCATATTTAATATTAGAAAAACTTAAATCTACAAAAACAAACTTAAATCTAAACACAAAAATAAATCTTTGTCACTTATTAGAAAAATTATATATATAAAACAAATTATATCTAAATAAAAAAAATTTATATTACAAAATTTGGTAAACAAAAAAAAGAAAAATTTCCGTGCGAACGCACGGGGTAGAATCTAGTTTTAACTTAAAAGAGTCATTTTTTAACGAGAATATGATGAGAATGACCAGACATTGACGCATTATGTTATTAGCATAAGGTTTCATAAACGGCTAAATGCGGTTCTTTGTGGATCATCAGTTGAAATCAAGCATCACCTTTTCTTCGATTGTTCTTATTCTCATGAGGTATGAAATTCCTTATTTACTCACCATGATATTTCTCCTCCATCAGCCTTCGATAATATTGTTGACTGAGTGAGATCATCATCAAGAAAATGGAAAGCTTAAGATCATTAGCAATCTGATTTTCCAAGCGGTTGTTTATTTTTTTGTTGAAATAACGAAACTCCCGCTTGCATATGGCTTCATCAAAACATTCTCAGGTTATTGTCAAAGAAATCCAGCTTTTATTAGAGCAAAACTTTTAGGCTTGGATCGAGAAAAAACCACGCACAATCTGTCATCTTCTCAAATCTCTGAATCTTTTATATATACTTGGTTCAAATTCATCTAGAAGTGACTTCACTACTTTTCTCCTTGTGCAATCGTCAGCAGCTTCAAGATGCTAGTTCTTCATGTGATTTCATGTTCTTCATGTGATTCATATTTTGCTTCACACTCGTTTTAAAAATATGTCTTGTGTGTAATCTTAGTTTCATCTTTGTGCTAAAATCTCATTGTAGTTGATGTCTCTTTTGAGAAAGAAGATGAATAAAGTAGGCTCTTTAAAAAAAAGAAAACTTTTGAGAGTAGTAAAGACACGCAGATTTAGCACTACATGTTTTGTGGACTTGTTACTTTATCGAATAATTTTACACGATGTGCTTTAGGGTACCATAAGAAATTAAAAATTAACTAAGAGATTCGATCTAAAATAAAAACTTCTTCTAGTTTGGTTAAAAACTTCTACTAGTTTGGTTAAAATTAACAGAAGAAATTAAAAATTATTTCTAACCGCAACCACCAAAACCATGTACGGAATAGAACCAAATCGATTCGCTTTAGACTCAATTTCATATTGATTACAATCTTGTAAAATAAACAAACAAAAAAAATCAAACTAAAAAGCAGATTAAATACCATTTAAACACCATAAGTATATATGTTTTTTTTTACGTCTGAGCTTTTATATACTCTCTCCGTTTCAAAAAGAGTGTCATTCTGACAATTTTCACACAAATTAAGAAAACTAATAAAAATTCTATTTTACCCTTTATTAATACACTAAAAAAAATTCTATTTCTAATTAATACATTAAAACAGTAGGGTTAAAACTGGATTTTTAATAGAAAATTTGCATTGAAAATACAAAGTGACACTCTTTATGTAAAAAAAAAAAAAAAATACTAGAATGACATTCTTTTTAAAACAAAGAAAGTACTAAGTATCATATATGCACGCGTATTATATAGTCAGATAGGTACTTTTTGTATACGTATCTACTTTCAAATTAAGGTGATCGAAGGAACTTAAAACTTTAAAGAGGATGGAGGAAACATTGAAAAGATTAGACCAATCATTGAGGATAAGGGATACTCACTTCTCCATTTCTGGTCCCATATATTTAATGACTTAATATTTGTATTTGTTAGTTTTTTTTTTTTTTTAGGTCTAAAATTTGTTAGTTTCTTTCTATTGCCATTTCTGGTCCCATTTTTCTTCTTATTGCCATTTTTCACATATATATATATATATGTATTAAAATACATGTACATATATGTGTATATATGTATATCTAGAAATTAACTTCGGTGAAACATGAAAAGGAAATATACATGCATATGTTATATTTGTATGTATATGTTTGATATGCTGATGAGCTGTAGACAGAACTCACAAATTTCCAACTGCAAGACAAAAATAAAAGCCAAATCTTTATACAAAATCAAAAGGGGAAATAATATTATTCCCCAAAAAGGAGAACAAATGGATTTAATATATATATAATTTTAAATATATATATATATATATATAATTTTAAAATACATATGAACTGCTTCGTGATATCTTTAAAATATCGGTTTTATATCACAATGATCGGATAAAGTTAATCATATATAGTAACAGCGCATCAAATTCTAACATCGGTAAACGTTATTACAATATACCACACAAAGTTTTTCTATGTTTTCTTATTACAGTCAAGTAACTATGCGATGAAATCCTAATTATTCCAGGATCCATTTTAAAGTTTAAACCATATTTTTTTGTCAACAAAGTTTAAACCATTTATAACGACTATATGCAAAAAAAAAAAAAAAATGTATATAGTGAAACTAATAACTAATCCTCAACCACTTAATTTACAAAAGCCCACCTTAGTCTTTTTCGAAACATATTTGCTAGTTGCTACAATCTCTTCCACATGACATGTTCTTAAAATTCGACGATATACGTTAATAAAGGTACACGTATATATATATATATATATATTCATATTGTTAAAATTATGGAAAAGTGAAACTGTTTATTTTATTAAAGTAGATGAAATTATTTATTATATAAATGACAAAGAAATGTGTCTACATGTGTGTGTGGGTATATAGTCCACAAGAATATTTCTCCCTCTCTCAACACAATCTCATTAAATAGAGAAGGAAAGAGAGCTTACTGGTTGGCCTAGGTTAAGGGGGAAGCCTTACGAGTTACGTCAACAACTTAAAATATTATTTTCTCCTTAGTTATTCTTTTTAATATTTTTCTATTTTTATTCACAATTCAGAGGAAAGATGCTATAAAGAGAAGGTGAAGAATAGAAAGAATCTAAAGATCATAAAGAATCGATGATAAGAAACGTAGGGAGTTCGAACTCCGGTGGAAAAGGTATAGCGGCGGTGGTCGGCGTCGGGCCAAAGCTTGGCCGCTCCGTCGCTCGTAAGTTCGCACACGAAGGCTACACCGTCGCCATTCTCGCCCGTGATCTCGGTTTGATCCCTTTTTCTCTCTCTTTTTTACTTTTTTTGCTTTTCTTGTTAGAATCCATTTCTCTCTACCTATACATACACTTATACACATCAGATTTCCATATATATATGAATATATATGTATGTGCTCTTTCTTTTTATGTGCCCACGGAATTTTCATTCACTATTTATCAAAAGGAATTATTTCAGAAAGATTTTTTGGCTAGATTTAAAAATACAATGCAACTAACGTTTTCACACACACACACACACAAGATCAATCTATCTGTTTTCGTATGTAATTTCTATTTAAAAGGTGCATTAATTTTGAAAATTGAATGTAATTTTTTTTAAAAGTTTTCAGATTTGTTTTTCTTCAAAATTTTGGGTTCATGAATCAGTACATCACTATGGGTTTGACTGGTAAGACATATTGACATAATAGAACAAATAATTGTCTTGCTGAATCCAGCTTTTTAGGGACCATTTGAGTGAAAAAATAATTTAGTTAAGCTAAAATATTTTTTTTTCCAGTTTTTTCACCCAAAAGTAGCAGAAACAGTTACACTTTCATTCTACATCCTCTTAATTGATGAGGAAAACATTTAACTGGTTTCTATTTAAATTTCAATACTATATTACTTTCCTCTTAATTTCTTCTCTAATTATTTCATTAATTAACTTATACTATTAATCACAAAACAATCAGTATATATGGTCGGATAAACTGTGCAGGTAGGTTATCTCGAGTGGCGGAAGAGATAGCGAGAGAAGAGAAAGCGCAAGTGTTTGCTATAAGGATTGATTGTGCGGATCAAAGAAGCGTAAGAGAAGCCTTCGAAGGAGTGTTGTCCTTAGGGTTTGTGGAGGTTTTGGTGTACAATGCTTATCATTCTTCTTCTTCTTACACAAGTCACCATCCAACTTCTTTCACCCACATTCCTTTCCAATCTTTCCAAACCTCGCTAGCGGTCTCTGTCTTTGCTGCATTTCTCTGCGCTCAGCAGGTATATATATCATCTATACTATTAAAACAGAAGTATTTTTAGAATTCGTTTCCAAACACCATTTATTTATTTTAATAAATTGAACTTGTTGCCAAACATGTTTAATTTCTCATTTTTTATTATTTCTGTATTTAGAATCTTATTGTCAATTGAAATTGTTGACGTTTTTTCTTTAATTTTTATCGCATCTGCATCGTTGAGGTCTAAAGAGAGTGTCTCGTATTAAACAATTAAAAAAAATGAAAAAGTAATAAATAGTGTTAAGAATGTACTCATATACGATAAACTAGGCCTGGGCAAATGGTTATTCGGTTCGGTTCGGTTCGGTTATTTTGGTTTTCGGTTACGTTCGGTTATGTCTTTTACTATCCATTCGGTTAGTAACAGTTTTCGGTTCGGTTTCGGTTCGGTTACCATTCGGTTCGGTTCGGTATGGTTATCAAAATTAATAACCGTTTGGTAACCGAAATCTTTCGGTTATTTTCGGTTAACCGAATGGTTTCGGTTATTTTCGGTTATTTTCGGTTATTTTCAAATATTTTCGGTTATTTTCGGTTAAATTTCAAAATATTTCGGTTATTTCGGTTAAATTTCGGAAATATTTTGGTTAGTTTCGGTTATTTCGGTTAGTTTCGGTTATTTCGGTTCGGTTATTTCGGTTAATTAAGGGAAATAAACAAAAAAAAAATTTTTTTTTTTTTTTTTGATATCCATGGATACCCATTGGTTATCGGTTAATAACCATTCGGTTATCATAACCAATGGATATCAAAAATAAAAACCATTCGGTTATTGTGAAGTAACCATAACCTAACCGAACCATTAATTTCGGTTCGGTTCGGTTCGGTTTCATTCGGTTCGGTTATTATGCCCAGGCCTACGATAAACGTTCTTAGGAGGGTGTCTCATACGTGTCATTCTTTTATTGATCCAATATTATTTTTTTGATTAAAACTTTAATTATTTAATTAAACTTGTATAAAACTATTAATATTTTATTCATAAGACCCCCTATAGAGATCTAACCGATGCAAATGCTCTTATGTATAGTAGTTGAAGATTCGTTCTTGTTAGTCATGGCCAAGGAAACCTAGAACATATGGTATCATGGTAGTATGTGTTTCGTTTATCCAGTTATGAAAGAAAAACTAGACTTTTAATATTTTAGTTAAAATAAATTAAATAAGATCATTTCGATCGTAACTAACAATGAAGTTTTTGATAGATTTAATAATTTGTTGATGTCTACTAGCTAGGTGTATATAATTTAATTTAAAATACTGTTTTTAGTTTTTTGTGAGTAAGCTGGACCATGTAGGGTACATGTAATATTAACTGATTTCGACATTTTGAAAATTTTGGTAGATTTAATCATTTGTTGATGTACTAGTAGTGTATAATTTATTTTAAAAAATACTTTTATATTTTCTGTGAATAAGCTTTAATTTCATGTAGGGTATATGTAATATTGAGTGATTTCGACATTTTTTTAATAAATATTTGTTTTTCTATTTTTACAAGGTTATTTATATGTTTTCATTTGTATAAATTTGATACCAAAAGGTAATTCCCGGGATGATGGAGAAAGGGAAAGGCACTATACTCTTCACTGGTTGCTCGGCGTCATTGAATGGCGTTGCTGGTTTCTCCGAACTCTGTAAATTTCTCAAGAATTCAAATATTTATTATTATTGTCCATTGAAAATTTGGGTTAAATAGCACTAAAGAATATTTGAAATTGGAAAAGGCTGTGGGAAATTTGCGTTGAGAGCACTCTCTCAATGCTTAGCAAGAGAATATCAAGCTTTTGGAATACATGTGGCTCATGTTATCATCGATGGTGTGGTTGGACCTCCAAGGTACGTAACTATATGATTATTTTCCTCCAATTATATTTCTCTATATATATATAAGTTTTAAAATTATCTATCGAAAAAAAGAAAAGAAGATGAAATTAGAACCACAATATCTGTCCAAAAAGGTGTTTTTAACTTTTTATACCTTCCACAAACGGCAATATTCCGATCCAAACCGACAAGATTCTACATTAAAAAAAATGAATTTATTTACAATCTCAAATAAAGAAACACGTTTTTTTATCGAACTACTTTATCACAAAAAAGTTATAAACGATTCGAGATTCACAGTAATCATATCACATTTGTGGCTCCATTTCTTATTTATTTATTTGCAAATGGAAACCATCCTTTGAATCATTAGCCTATATACGGTCTATTTCTCGAATCAAAGATGAAAAAAGTGAAGAACTTTTAATAGAGTCCCCACACCACAACGGTCCACACTGTAAAGACATTAAACATTTGAGTATCTAACGAAAAGAAATAGTATTGGGTAGATATAAATCTTTTTATGTTTGTTTGGAACAACCAATAGATATAAACCTAATTATCTCTGGAAAATTATTTCTTCAGAGAAATAAACATCCCACCTAGAGGAATGGTCGCAGAGCAATCATTCAACGGTGGAGGCGAAGATGGAGAAGGAGAAGGAGAAGGCGAAAGCTCGGGAGTGATGGGAATGGATCCTGATGTATTGGCTCAAACATATTGGAGCCTTCATGTTCAAGACCGAAGAGCTTGGACTCACGAACTCGATATCCGACCATCAAACACAAGATTCTAGTAGTTAAAATATGATTTGATTGATCTTCCGGTTTCTGTTTCTATTCAATGTTCTTTTAATTAAGTCGTATGGTACGTATGTGTGATCATTTGATATGTACGTATATATTCTTGCATTTGGAATGTAATTAAGTATTATAAACTTTAAAGGGTTGGTTTATGATTGGTGTGAATATATGATCTATCAACCTCATATCATATAACACATTTGGCTTTTAGTTTGAGTGACTTTTGGTATGATTGGTCTTGTCGGGTAAGGTTTGAATTTTTCTAGTGGTTTAAGTTTAAAAGGGTACAAGTGACTTCGTGTTCAAATTCAGGACACAAGAAAGGATCCGACAAGTCATGTGAATGGACATAAGGTCCGATCACAAATAAAAAAAGACCCCCTTAAAGGTTAAATAGAGGCAATTGTCCTTTAAGTGTTGTCACGTCGAGGAGCTTCTTTGAATCCTTTTTTTTTTTTACAGAAGAGAGTGAAACTTTGATGACAATCAGTTATAATCATCAAGAGAATATCTATAAGGAGTCTTGAAACTTTTTTTACCTTCCTAGAATAAAAAAAGGGTAATGATAATATCAAGAACACACTGAGAGGTCCTTTAAGTGTTCTTGTTTTGCATGAAGGAACGAAACTAGGCCACAAATAGGACATTAAAGAAGTTACAACTCTCTTATGAAGCTTATACATATAAGTGTGAAGAGAACAAAATCCTCCTTTTTCGAAACAAATTTTCGGCATCTCTGGCATTAAGTTAAGAGCATGTTTAGAAACAGTATCATTTACCTTAGCAAGAGATTATCTTATTAGATAAACTGCTTCTCTGCTCCTATCTTATATGCTGAGAAGCTTGTAAGATCACAAGAAGGAGATTATATAACTGCGGAAATTTCACCAATAGAGACTGAGAGAGAGATGCAAACACAAAATGCTGGCCAAAGATGAGCGGTTTCCCTTAGGACAATGCAACAACAACAGAAAAAAAGAAATAACATAGAACAAACAAAAATGGCTGCAAATAATTGCCTATTTCCGACTACTCTTTCGTGCGTCGAAAAAACTTCGAAAATCCATCATAATTTGTCATGTTTTCTTGTAGTGTATGACTATTTTCACATTCCAAATACAATGATTTCCCAAAAATTAAGAGCAAAATATTTCTACAAAATGGATTCTCGTTATATACAGAAACGAATTTATTAATCAATTGTTACATTTTAATAAAGAAATTGATGCAAAAAAAAGATGGTTTTCTGCAAATCAATCCTTCAAGTGGTTTTTTTTTGTAATTCTACCATCGACTTGCAGAAAATGCAGGTCAACCTATCAAGTCCGAGTCAACCTGCTATATAACCCTTGGCGTTAACCTCCGTTATATCGGTTACGGAGATTGAAACACTGCGTTTTGGGATTGTCTTGTGTAATCGAAAATCATGCTGTTTTGGGGAAATACGCGTGTGCTAAATCTTATTAAAATCTGGGTTGATGATTTTTCCCCAAATCAATATTTAGGGTTTGTTCTTCAGTTTCTCCTCCGTGCTTCTTCTCCTCCGTGCGATTGCCGACGAAATTGACGAAATCGAAGCTCTCTGAGTAATATCTCCTCATGTGTGAGGCTTATTGGCTGATGTGCTTTCAGAGTTGTTGCTTCGTGAGCTCATGTTGTTGTGAACAGAGCGATTATTTTGATTGCTGATTAGAGACATTTCTATATTTATTAGATGTTCTTCCATCTTCTTTGTCTTTTGACCAAACTCCTGCTGCATATCTTTTCGGGTTTGTTGTTGAGGTTTATGGTTTGATGAGTTTGAGGCTGAGTCACGATGATGACTCGTCTGCGCAAGCAACAGAAAAGAACATTAGTGAGAAGAAACCAAAGATTTCTCCGGCGAGACAATCTTGTTTCCGGGTTTCAGTAACATCGTCGGCGAGATATTAATCACAGATCAAGAGTTTCCTGACGTAGTGATAAGAAACCAAAGATTTTGTCTTTAAAGCATCAATTTGGGTGACTTTGCTTTATCATTTAGATTCCGACATTACTTGTTGTCATAAATGTAAAATCGAACTCGTCACTAGAATTTTCCGATTAAATGAAAGAACTTTCCATTGAAGAATTTGAACAAATGTTACATACTTTCTGCTTTGGCACAGAGGATAACAATAGTTGGATTAAAATTAGCTTAGAAGTTAAAGCCCCTTTCTACCAGATTTTTATCGGACTAGTAGTAGCCTAAAGATCAGATTATTTGATTAATTTAGAGATTTTCTGCACCAAAAAAAATTGTTGTGAAACTTTATAATACACACTATATGCTTCATAATCTCTCATACAATAGTTTGGAAACAGTACTGTACAGAAATTGGAAACAAAATACACACGGAACAATACATGTGTTTGTTTAATTTAGAGTTTTTCTGTGCCTTGGCATAGTCCCTTGCTGTATGGTCTTGAGTCCATTACCATCGCCAGTGACTTCTTCTTCTTGTCTTTGCTTCCAAATGTGTCTACAAACACTTGTTCGGTTCCATGTACTTGTTCCTTTACATCAAACACTACCAAGTATCCTGAGCTTGGACTAGCTCCGGTTCCAACTTGTAGATCATAGTACATGCAACAATTAATGGAAACTCTAAAAACTTGTAGATCATAGTACGGTTCAAATTCCCATAGACAAGAGCTTGAGTTTGTGATGAATGTTTCAGAGCATAAATAGAGTCAGAACCATTGCAACAATTAATGGAAACTCTAAAAACTTTTCAATTGATGAGACATAATCAACATATGTGTTTTGGGAATGTACCTTATGCCGTTTGGTAAGACGATCTCTTGTTGCTTATCAAAATCTCTGCCAATCCAGAAATTACACAAGAGATTTCAAGTTTGTGTGAGTATGATTACAAAACCAAAAGGCATTTCAAGGACGAATAAACTATGAGCTCAAGCAAATCCATGATTTCTGTTCCTAATTGCAAACATTCACTTTTAATTTTTCCATCTTCAGTTCTTATAATACGAAAAAGATTTCAAATTGGTGGGGAACCTTGTGTTAGCGTCTTCCGGGAACCTTCGATTTACACTCACGAAACCATCGATATACCCAGAAATCGCTTTAGTCTCTACAATAGCAAACGAAAATTTATCCGGAGAACCTAAGTTCTAATTTTCCCCAAATCGATTTAGGGTTAGATAACATTATGATCTTCTCATGTCGTTTTTTTTGTTTCTAAACGACACATATTTTTAAAGTTCTTGTTGTTTTTTTTCAAACAAAAACGGTGCGTTTCACGTTCCGTCTTGTTTTCAAACGACATCCATATTTGCCACGTCATCGATACAGACGAGGGTTATATAGCGGGTTGACTCGGACTTGGTAGGTTGACCTGCATTTTCTGCAAGTCGAGGGTAGAATTGCAAAAAAAAACAACTTGAAGGGTTGATTTGCAGAAAACCCAAAAAAAGAAGAAGCAAGTGTGAACAAATTAAGACTCATAAACCCTAAATTGATAAACCTTTGAGCAGGCGAGTGACTTTATCTACAAGAGAGTCTTCCTCATTCTCGTCATGATCTTCTTCCTCGCCGTCATCTTCGTCTTCGTCATCAAAATCTGAATCTGAATTCGAATCCGTAGAATCATCTTCTTCGCTCCATTCGCTATCATCCCCACTGATCGAATAAATCCAGAATCGATCAAAAACTACAATTAATCCGAATAATATATATCATCGCGAAATACGTAAATACCTCAAACTCCGATCTACTTCTTCTTCTTCTTCTTCGTCATCTTCTTCCTCGTCTTCACTACCCTCGTCATCGATATACCTCAAACTCCGATCTACTTCTTCTACTTCTTCTTCCTTCTCGTACGCCATGTGAATTTCAAAAAGCAGTTTGTTTTTGTTTTTTGTTTTACGTAAGCCACAAAGATAGTCGGAGCTCCGAAACTTTCCACCTGGATCCGCTTGTTTGTAGTAATTACTAATTACAGTTTGATCCTTCCTTAGAAGATGTTTACTAGGTGTATGACAGTTGCAAAAGTTTCTACTAAAAATAGTAAAAAGCAACCTCAATGCTCACCAATACAATATTACTTTTTTTAATTAAATAATTAAATTTATAAAAAAAAAGAATTGGACCAATAAAAAATGGACACATATGTTTTGGGTATCCCAAGTTTTTTTTTTGGTATCTCATTTGAGATACCCATGTCTTTCTCTCTTCTCTTTTGAATTTTTTTTTTTTTTTAATAGTGGGTATCTCATTGAGATACCCCATTGAGGTTGCTCTAATAATACATGTTGGAAGATATTGAATGATTATGTGTAAACTTTAGAGAAGGATCATGAACAACTCAATTTCGTTAAACCTAAAACCATATCAGTTCTCTATTATCATGCATTTTTCCCACTGTAAAAATTTGAAGTCTTAATGCACTTCGTTTTCCTGATTTATAAAATTAATCTAATGAAACCAGTTGGTGTAAATACTATTTGAGAATTTTAAAACATTATATTATTTGAAAAATTATGTGTACATTTTTGATGAAATGTTATATTAATTGATCACCTTAAAAAAATTATGTAAAGAGAATTTGAGGTATGAAAAGGAAAATGGAATATAAAAACCACCAATGCAGAAAACAAAGCAAGATTACAAAAAAAAATCATCCATTAGCGAGAGTACATCCCAAACCAGTTTTGAAGAAGTTCATGAAACCGAGGATCCGTTGAGTAGTTGAGCAAGGCGATCCTATGTCTTATGAGCTTGTCTATGAGTCGAGTCATATGTTTGATCGAGTTGTAACCCCTTTGATGAATGCGTGAGTTACGCTCTCTCCAGATCGTGTAAATTGTGACTTGGAAAACTAACCAAATGAGGATTGTGTGGTTTCGATTGCCCTGAAAACTGGTGAGTTGCTGAATTGTTGTAATCCAATCGGGATCTTGCCGCTGTCCAAGTAAATTCCTAACCACGTCGCACCAGATCGTGAGTACATTATGTGTACATAATTCCAAGTAAATTATGTGTACATTCTGAATTACTAGCCTTAGGACAAAGCCCAAAAAGCACCATACCAAAATTACTATATTTATATTTTACTTTTATATCAGGATTTAACACGCGCTAATTATAGCGCGGAGTAATTTTTTTAATGAAATTGTTTTGAAATTAAAAAAAATTATTTTTATCTGAATTTTACAATATAGCTAACTAATGATTATAGATAAATATGTTCATTTGTAATAATTTGTCTATTTAACTCGTTTTGGAGTGAAATAAAATATATATTTATATTTTACTTTTATATATGGGGTAGCATTTATAGTTATAAAAATTAGTTTATGGGCCACTGGTTAGAACTTTCTTCTTTGTTATAAACAACACATGTTTAATCCCATAAAAAAACAAATCTTATTATGAGGTCTTCGATTTTCAAATACTTAGTTACAATAGTCTAATACATGTTTCCTTCATGAAAAATCTAGTAAACAAAAAATAAGATGATTTTGTTCAATACATGATTTTGTTGGATTCATAGGACCATAGCCAACATTACATAACTCTTGATGTAAATTGCATAATTCAATACTATATCATCTGTTTCTGGTGGATATTCATACTTCGTCGTCATTAGTGTTTTAAATCGAATCATTAACCGTGATTAGTGTTTCAAATCGAATCATCTATTCACATCATTTGTAAACTATACTTTGTAAACAAAACATTGTCCACTATACATTGTTCAATTCACACTCACGTTGTCCACAAATATTAGCGTATTATATGTGGACTAGTGAGTGTGAACTACATATCGTGGACAACGTGTCATGAACAATGTATGGTGTACAAGTGATGTGAACATGATAAATTATGGAGAACGTATCGTGGACAAAATCGAAGACTTCAGAAGATTTGAAAAACTTTTAGTAGATTCATTTGAACATATTTGTAAAAGCTAAAGAATTCAAAATCATCTACAAACAAGCATCGTCCTCTTTCCTAAATGGAGATTAAGATGGTTACATCAAAAGATTTAATACACTTTTTGTAGTTTCATTTCAATTTATTTGTAAAACCTATATGAAATCAAAATCATCTAAAACAAAGCACCGTACGTCCTCTTTCGTAACCACATATTTCTGAGAGTACACTAAACACCGCTTGTAAATCCTTCTTCAGTTTCTGGAACATTGCTTCTGAATCTGCGGCTCCTCCTGATCTCGAAACTTGCAAAAATTGATTTTGATATGTTATACGACTTCAGGTTCTGCTGCAGAGGGAACTGGTCAATCTATCATCACATAACTCTCAAAGAGACTACCTATACTATGCAAATAAAATCAAAATGTTCATAGAAACATGTATGTACCACGAAACATGTCCACACAAACATGTCCACTATAATTTGTCAGCATGACATGTATTCTATAATTTCTCCACACAAACATGTCGTTTTAACACAAAAGTAAGTCATCAAACACTAAGCTCACATCAATGAATGGTCAGATTGAGAAACTCCTTGCAGAAGTTGATCGAGTAGAACCAAATAATTTCTCAGCCATCAGCCATTTCATCAAAATTGTTCTACTGCATAATTATTTGAGTTTTTACTCTATGTTTAAGTTCTATTAAACATCTTGACCAGGTAAAAAAATCCAGTTTCTCAAGGCCTCAATAATCCTTTTCACGTAAACCATTAGTAATTCATGAAAAGCAATAAACCATTCGTGAGCTAAAACAGGTCAATGAAGGTAATTCCAAATTCAATGCTCATCAAAAGAAAAAGCATCACCACAAAAAAAAAGAAAAAAAAAACGGTTGGATACACTTTTCGAGTTGCAACTTGTAATTCCGGATTCTCCTTTCATCACATAGAATATAGCTTTTCTCCCATATTCCAACAACTTGTTTATCTTTCCTGCAAGCCACCTGCGATTTTTTCTAAACGATCAATGAAGCATTAAACCAAGGCCGGCTCAATACTTTAGGCAATAATTTGTTTTTTAGCTATTTACATAAATAAAAAAGGGTTTTCTGCAAATCAACCCTCAGATTAGTTTTTTTTTTAAATTCTACCCTCAAGTTGCCGAAAATGCAGATCAACCCAATTAAGTCTGTGTCAACCCACTATATAACCTTTGGTTGTATCGATGACATGGCAAAGAGGGACGTCGTTTGGAAAACATATCACATTTTTTAACCCGCTATATAACCCTTGGTTTGATTTTTTTTTTTAAAAAACATATCACATTTTTAACCATTTTATATGAGATTTTTAGAAATTTGGTTCTGAAAATTGAAAAAATATATATATCTAAATTTTTTTTGTTGTAAAACTGATTTCATTTTATATATATTTATTAAAAATTATTAAATATCTAAACCAAAACTTTTTAAAAAAAAACTGGCATGGGCCCGGAGGCGATCGCCCCCCTAGTTAAGTCGGCCCTACATTAAACATATTAGAATCAATTAGTTTAATGGATTTCGCAAATTAAATTTTCAACATATCACATTAAAAAGATTCAACAAAATGCGTGAAACAACTAAACTTGGAATTGTTCAAAACCCAGATTTGGCTGAGAAATAGAACTTATAGCAAAACAAAAACATCATATGAGAAGTTTCTTAAAAGTGGCTTAGAAACTCAAGAACCATACGAGAATCGAGTTCGACAGCGATAAAATTCCATACCAGAGTCTAGAAGCTTCTACGTCGGAGGGATCTGTGGACCTTTATGGTCCATTAGTTTGAATAAAAATATGAAAATTAAATATTTAGAAATATGTGACAAATTTGAATTAAAAACTAAATAAATATAATAAAAAAATAGGATAATCAAAATGAATAAATAGCTAGGCTTTTCTATAGGTAGTTTCGCGTTGACAGTCTCAACTTTATATTATTTATTTTCACGGATAGTCTAATTTGGTTTTTCATTTATAGTTTCTTTTTCACAGGTCATAAAATATTAAACTATAAACTCGCGTATACGCGGATCCTAATCTACCATGTAACATATTCTTTTTTATATACTCTTTTTTATATATACTACCATGTAACATATTCTTTTTTTTTAACTGCCAATGATGAAATCATTTAACAAACTCTCTTTGTTCATCAGCAGAGCTTTTCTTCTGCTCATTTTGGTGATTTCATCTTTGTTTCTTCAATTTCTTTCGCATAATCATTTTTGGCAAAAATGGTGAAGAAAGGGGAAAAAATGATTTTGCGGTTAAATAATTTGCGGTTCATCGTAAATGGTCATCGTCCTCTTTTTGTTCAGAGGATAATATCTTTCCTAATATTTTCAAGAAACATCCTAAGCTCTCTGCTTTTTCTGCAATGTTCTTCATCATCTGTCTCTGAATCACTCAGCTCAATCACAGTCTCAAGTTTTTGATCATGGCTCTTCTGCTCTTGATAACTTCTTGACATACTCCGTGAACGAGCTTCAGGACAAGGGCTTATCAGATCAATGACTTCTGTTTCCGGATACAATGAACAAGAACTCGGGCCAACACCGAATCTATCCATGGCCGACCAATTAGTATTGGAGTTTTCTTTAGCAGGAGAATCGATTAGACACAAGTAATTATGTTTCTTGGGGTTTTGCTGTTCTGTCTCTTGCTCTGCTTCTTCTATGGTGCTTGTAGCTACTACAGAAGTTGAATTGAGAACAATGTGCTGGAGTTTGAGGCTGAGTTCGATAAGAGAAGAAGATTTGGTCGGTGAACTTGTTTCTTTCTGTATCGATTTAGGTTGTTTTTGTTTTGGCTTCGGCTTCTTCTTCTTTGCTTCCATTTTCTCCTTGAACTCTATGATCTTCTCAGGACAAGCCCTGAAATAGGCAAAACCAATTGTAGGACCAGTTATTCAGTGTAAACCAACCAACCAACCAGTTATGTGGTGGTCTACAGATAAATAGTAGCATTTGGCTGCATAAGTAGATCTATGAAGTTTCAGATCTCTAGTCAACTTTATTTTCCAGCCTTGAGTAAATGATAGTGAATGTCTCAGATTATAATCATTATCATTACCTTTCTACAAGATCTGCAGGAACAATGGACGTCTCTAACCCTTCTAGGTCATTCCATGAGACTTCAAAACATTCTCGTCCCTGTACTTTGCGAGTCTTTATGATTTCAGACACGGGGCACTTCTCTGGCACCTGCGGCTGCAGAAGAATATTTTGTTTCTGGCAAGAGTTAAGACAAGTTCTTGTTTAAGTTCCAAATGAATGATGTAAGGGAAAGCCAGTTAACTTCAAGCTGCTAATTTTCTCTAAACTCAAAACGAAACCAATAGTTCATATTTACCAATATCTCCGGAAAAAAAAAGCTAGAACCAAGACGAACTTTTGAGATAACAAAATTTTATCTCTGAATCAAAACAACTTCCCTTACCAATCTGTAAACTTGTATGTACCGTATGAGTCTAGTGAATTACTGTCATGTAGAAATTCTAACGTAAAACCCGATATGTACAGTTGCTTCCACGGTTGACTACACGTGGTTCCTGAACTCAATAGCCAGAGTCCGAGACATGATTCTGGCCTTCTGGGGAACTAAAATCTATAGCAAATAACTTGCAGTGAGAGAAAGAAAGGTACCTTGTGGAGAGGAAGGTTAACGCCAACCTCAATTGATCTTGATTGCAGGATAGCGAACCTTCTCAGATTTCTTTCAGCAATTTTAGGAAGTATGTATTCATCTAAAAGAAAGATAGAGAAAAAGAAGAACTTAGGTTCCACAATTGTCTCGGAACAATGTCTGCAAATGCAAACTACAAGTAATAGAAATACATGTAAAATTCAAAGTAATACCTGTTTTCTCAGGGGGCCACTCAAAGAACTGATGGCATATCTCCTGAAGCTTGGTGCGTTGGAAAGAGAATTCAGCCAGAGCCCTGCAAAACCAGAATTTAAATTTATATCACTAATCTCCAGAGTTAACAGATATTCCTGTTATAAGCATTTTATCCCATCTGCAATTTCCTTTTTGCTCTCTTGTTTGTTTTAAGTTATCAGTTTAACACAAACAAGTAGCACTAATAGTTAGAACATTTACATGTAGAAACTGCAAAACAATGACTTAATTCAGGACAAAACCGGTGATTCCTTGTGGCAGATGATTGCTACAAAAGATGGACATATGCACGTGCATAGGTATATTTAGGAGCAGAACTATCATTACAGGACTGACAACAAAAGAAATGTAAAAAAAGGATTAACCTGGAAACTGTATTAGAGTCTGCTGGGTGGCACTTGGGATTCATGAATGCATCAATCACCTCTTTGATCTGTTCCAGTCCTTCTGGATCATGATTACTTCCTAAAACCAAGTTCCGATTTCGGAAAGAACTTCTATGAGAAAAACATTTTTCTTGGAAATACACCAAAAGCAACTAACTGCATAAGCAAATCATGTCATATAACTGAAGAAGTTGTTGCTTCAAATACCATTTATAACCACCAAGGGTAAGGTCCCCTTCTTACTGCACACAGGAGGCCTAACTTGCTTCTTTGAATTTCTCGGCTTCTTCACAAAGGAGAGTCCTTCTGATGAAACTTTTTCAAGGATAACGTTTTCTCCAACAGATCTAACAATCTCGCAAGCTTTCTCCTGTTTACAGAAGAAACTCAACCATAAGTCTGTTAAAAACTCAACTCTTTATATAATATGCAAACTAGATAATGGTTTAAGAGCTTCAGTTATCAACACACCTGACGAATACCACGAACTCCCAGAGAGTAGTCACTGCCAAGCAGAAGCGCCAGAGCTATCTGGAACCACACCGAAGAAATTATTGTATAACAGTATAAGTGACCTTGTAAAATGATGAAACATAGCAAACACCTTAAGAGCAGGTAAAAAGGTTATGATGTAACGAAATTATAGACAACAATCAGTAGCCGTTTTTCTCGTCTTCTAATGCAACTAAAAGGAATTGATCCCATAAAACTACAATGTTGCTGGGGAACCATAGATATACATAGCATCTACATCACATGAGTTTATCGAGAAAACATTGTAGGTCAAAATACCAGAGGCCACCTTTTGCAAGTCTGCATTCATCAATAACACGGTGCAGCGTCGTGAAAATGAAAGTTCAGGGTTAAGTATGTAAAGCTAATGACTAAAAGAGACTGGTTAAGTTACCAATGAGTTCCGTCCAAGCCCAAGTTTGTTCTTGATGTCTTCCATCTCATAGCAAACAACGTAACCTCCCTCACCTAGTTGATTGGCAGATTATTAGGCCATATTTAATACCACTAACAAAATCGGATGAAAAAAGAAAACACCAAGACTGCTAAAGAGTCTCCTTAGGCTCACCAAGGCTTATCTCTCTGTACACAGTCTTTGCGCCAAAAAGGAAAATATCTGAATCAGAGCTAAAACAGGCGTCCTATCGATGATCATGAAAACCATAATTTATTGAGTTAAGAGCATGACGAAGAAGAAACTAACTAAAGCTGCGAAATGTTTCTTACACATAAGGATTCCAAGTTTAACAGAGCACATTGTGCCTCAGCTTCCTCAACCCTGCATTTGAAAGAGAAGAGAATCTGTGTATCAATATGATTTTACAGTTGCAAACTTGGCATAAGTAAAGCAAAACACTCAAACCAAAGTGTCATAGTGAGTAAAGTTTTTCACTTTTACCCGTCTAAACAAAGTATCCCCAGTGTTGAAGCAATCACTTTGGCCTCTTTAATCATACACGAGAACTCGGACCTCATATTTCTTTTGAGTGAAGTCTCTTTTCCAGGCTCAACGGCATCGTCAGCGACCTGGCTGAACCAATAAAGCATTAAATCGAAAAAATAACTCCGCATCCTATGCAAGGATAAAAGCACAATTTGTACCTCGAATCTTGATTTTAATCGACGCCTGTAAGTTGGTACTTTGATCCCAGGAATTGAACCATCTACAAGTCAAGTTATGCGCAAAGCATCCGATAACTCAGAACTGACTTATGCTTGTGCTATTACTCAACAACAGACAAAGCAGCGAAATGACACAAATTGATGGCAAAACAGATAACTCAGAACTGACTTATGCTTGTGCTACAACCATTACTCAACAACAGACCCAGCAGCGAAATTACCTGAGACTAAAATGACGGAGCAGTTTAGGGAAATTAGGGCTCGGAGGCGATGAAAGAGTCCCCGGAGATAAACCTTTTCTTTAGTGGCGCAATACGATTGGTTAACTTTATGCAATTCCACCATCCAACAAGAGAGATCCACGCATACCCTTTTGTTTCTGCAGCAATACATCTCGTCAAAACTTTCTTAAAAACCCAGACTTTAAAGAGAAGTGAAATTGAAACGAAGCAACAAACTCACTGAAGATGATCGAGTGGGTAAGTCTTCTTGCAAGGCTCCAATACATCCCAAAGATACTTCACGCCCATTAGCTTCCGCTCAGAGACTGGGACAGAGAAAGGGGGAAACTTTGAAAATAATTATAACTTTCTTAAAAACCCAGACTTTAAAAATTGAGACGAGTGGGCAAGTCTTCTTGCAAGGCTCCAATGGGAAAATTTTGAAAATAATTATCGGAGTGCATATAATGTAAATTTGATAAAATAAAATAAATATGGTTTTCTTACTCTAGAAAATAATATAATTTTGAATATTTAGTGGGCCAATAGGCTGAAATAATTATTAATTTATGGGATCTATGAAGAGGTCCAGACTAATCTCCTGGGGGAGGTGCAGTCCACGGATAGACATTCTCTCCGGATATTCAAATGGGCCCTAAGACATAGGGCCATATCCGTGTGGTTATCCAGGAAATGGTGAAGGATGTTTTTAGGGGCGCTCGAACCCGGGTCCTTGACAAATTATGCCAAGAGTCTTTGGCCCCTCAAATCACTGGACCACCATCACCCGGACAGTTTTCTTCCCGAGTTAAATGTCGATCTTCCAATTTCTTTCAATTTTGGAGTTCTATGGAAAAACTAAAAATTTAGATAATCAATACTATAAATCCTCTTATGCCTCTCCAGGAGATGACACATCAGCTTTTTTAAGTTCTAAAGAGCTGACACATCATTAAAAAAAACAACCTATCAAAACATTTTATTTAATACAGCTCAGCTTGGGACTTTACTTTTAACCTCACGATTCTTACACATGCTCTCTCTTGCTCAGATTTCTCTTTCTCGCACACAGAGCACGTTGAAGGAAAAACGAAATCGGGAATCAGAAGAAAAAAAATAACGATTCGTTAATGGAGGCCTTTTGCTTGATCGGTTTCCGTGGAGGAAGCGACGGCTGCTTATAAAAAGGTAGGTGGAGATCTGAACAAAGTCGATGGGCGCTGATCCGTCAACGAGTTCCGTCACGAGTGGCTCTTCGGGTCAGGAAACCAGGTCTACGTCTGAGTACGGGTTTGGGTGATGCTCGAGCTGCAGCGAATCGGAAGTTCTGAATACGGGTTCTTCTTCCCCAACATCAATACCACCACAATCCTCTTAGATCAAGGGTTAAGTCAGAGAGAGCAAGAAGCTTTCGAGAAACACTACTGAGGTAATCGTACCACTGTCCTTCAGGTTTCCTTCTCGACCGTGACCTAGAATTTCCTCCCTTGAGATCTGGCTGTTTTTAATTGCTTGCCATTGAATGCTTCTCCTTCACATATCATCCAAAGCTTTTGCTTCAACAACTCGACTTGCCATTATACGCAGCGACCAGCTTCGCCTGATGACCAGCTTCAGATTGATCAGGTCCTTTCTCTTTCTTTGTTACATACAGTTGGAAACATTACAAATTGGTAGTGATGATTGAAAGTAAAATCTATATCTCCATTGATCTCACATACACAGCTTTTGTTATCGCCTTTTGTTTGTATGGAGACAGTTGGCTCGTAAAGTGGAATCAGTTAATCCCACCAAGGAGTCTCTGAAATCTGATTTAATCAATTGAAAATGGGAGCTCATTTACACAACCTCTGCTTCGATTTTGCAGGCAAAGGTTAGAACTTGTTAAATCTTTGAAAACTTATTTTCCATTTCTCCAGGCAAACTTATTTTGCAGGCAAATTTTGAGTCTCCAGGTTCAAGATTCACAAGTTTAACACTGTATCTGTGTCACTTTCCATTTCAGTTGTCAAAGTCAGACTGTAGCTATGGCTTCTAAGATTAAGTAAGCGTCTTCCTAAGTTTCAGTCTCCGATCCTTTCGTCTATCTGAGGTTTAAGGTTTTTTATAAGGAAAGCACATGATCATTATTTATTTGTCTGATTGTCCCGTTTCTGTAATTTTTATTTTAATTACGAATTCCATGGCTGTTGTCCTTATCTTGATTTTTATTTGTTTTTACTTTCTAATTTTCTTCTTTTAAGTTTGATTGATCTTTGAATCAAAAGCGGAAAAGATTATATCTTTAACGTCAAACATTGGTTAATTCATCATGATGCTTGTGTATAGTAGTTACTGTGAAATTTTCAAAATACGTTGTTTCAATAATATGAAGCTGAATCATTTGCTCTGCTAAGCATGAGTAGCAAAAATTGAGATATATGTATGCAGAAGTTGGTATTAGAGAATCACTGGCTCTGAAATTGTATATGTTTTTATGAACTCCAATGTAGATTACTCACAAGCATTGACATTTTGAACTATTGATGTTTCTGTTAGTGTGTGTATTGAGACTTTTTTTTCCATGATTTTTGCACATGTCCCCTTTTGTTTGTCTGACGACACTTGGTTGTTTTCTGAAGCAGAACTGGTATATCCATGACTTTGGGAAAATCATCTCAAAAACTGACTAGATCTGAACCTAATTCTCCTTCACCGACTCAACATTCACGCCTTTTGCTCAACCGATCTTCTGCTAACTCAAAGCTTTCTACTGATAAGAGGTCGCCCAAGTTTCCAACCCCACCAGAAGTAAGTGTGTACTGTCGACTTGTATTATCTTTTTTGTTGCTGGTCTTAAGTTGCAAAACTATGGTGTGACAGTTAATATTATCCATTTTTGTTGTAGAAAACTCAAATGCGGGCTGTGAAAGGATTAGAATCGCAACCTCGGTTGACTCAAATCAAGGATGATCTGAGGAAAGCGAATGAGCAGGTAGCATTGCTCGAGAATGAAAAAGCTAAAGCACTCGATGAACTCAAAGAAGCGCGGAAAGACGCTGAAGAGGCATCCGGGAAACTGGATGAGGCTTTAAAAGCTCAGAAACATGTTAAGGTTCAGCCCATCGAGACTTCATGTTTGCATTAGAAACATAGGAATCTATAACATTTAATGTCAGACTTTGACCATTTAGAGAATGAATATAAATTGATGAGGTGTCAGCTTTAAATTCTCTTTGTAGATTGTTTACATGAGTTATTAAATAATAAATACTTTATTAGACTCCCAAAAATACTGTAATTTAATTTAAAGTAATCAAAACATATAAAGAATAAATTCTAAATTCAATGTATTGATTTATTTAAAATGTATCTGCCAAAAACGAAGAGACAATATACAAAACGAAATGATTATAAATACCCATTTGGTTGTTTCTCTTTTACTCATATCACTCAAATTCTTTGTTGTTCTTCTACTCGAATTTAAAGGTACGTTGCTCAATTCCTTCATACAAATTTAACATCCACATATTGTTGCAAGTATTGACTCTTTCAATTATCTTATTTATAGATTCAACCCGATGGCTGCACAAGAACCAAATTTGAACGCTATGTGGAGAAGATCAAGTAAAAATACCAAAGTTGGAAATGAGGAGAAGATCAAAACGGAAGATGGAGAGACGTTTCCTACTTTTGAAACTACAAGCATTGTTACTGAACTTGGAAAACATGGACAGCAACATGTGGTTTTCAATGACAATGAAGATCCAGAAGATGTTAGCATGGAACTATCGAAGACAATGTTCACTCAATGGATGGAAACTAATCAATCTGATGCCTTTGCACGTAGTTTGACATACGCTCAGATTCCTACAATGTTTGTGTGGGATAAAACAAACAGGAATTGGTAAAGACGACAAAGAGGAAAAAACACAAGTTAATCGCTATGCTTTCAGATTTTTAACTTATCAGTTTTCAAGAGACGTGCTTTGGTTCCGGTTTCTTATTGCTTTTCGTTCGTCTCTCAAGTAGCCATGTGCTTATTTTTAGAATATTCATTATATATCTTACAATATAGCTACCATTGTCTTCCAAACTACTTATTAAGTATTTGACATTACAACATTAAAATTATATACATAAAAAAACAACATCAAATCAACAAAAAAATGTATTAAAAAAAATCCCACAGCGTAGCGCGGGTATATACCTAGTTAAATTAAGAAAATTATGCAATCAATTTAAGATTTTGACACATGGAAACTTTTCCAATTAGATAAAAAAAGAAAAAAGACAAAAAAACTTGTTTTTAATGTTGATCCATAAAAGAAAAATGAAAGTCAAATATGATTAAAAAGAGTAAATATAATCCAAATAGATATATAAAAAGAGAAATTGATCAAAATAACACTAATTAAAATATTTATGACTAAACTAGCACATACGTTAAAAAGTTATGGTTATAACATTCATTAAAAAGCCAAAAGTCCATTTTACCCATAGTTTACTCACATTAATTAAAAATATAAAAAATAAACTTTACCTAAAATTAGATCGGGAAATTTGGCATCGAGCACCGTCTCGACTACTCTCGACGGTGCAACGCCGGTGTGGAAGGAGCAGGGGCGGTTAAGACTCCTAGAGCGAGGACCGGAGCATCGATCTCGAGAAACGAGATGTTGTAAAGGATTTGCTTAACATATTTTGTGTAATAGGAATTGAGTTTGGAACCCGAAGCGGCGGAGCCAAATCCGACTTTGCCTTCTTTAAGATCAGTGATGTTCACGAATCCTAGTTTTCGATGGTTTGCTAGAGTGTGGTGGAGAGGATACGAGGAGGTTTAGATCGTTTTTTTAAATGCTGAAATCTTTATTTTATTATTAGAATATTAAAACATACAGCCGGCGGAACATAATATTTAATATACAAAGTGTGGTTTAGTTTTTCTCATTTTAAGCTCGTTTGGATTCGAGTTTTTCGGATTAAAAAAAAAAAGAGATTAAGTTAGCATCATATTAAATTTGCATTTACTGGAAGGGAAAGAAAGAAATGTGATGATCGTCTTGCCAAGGAGAGTGTTACTTATAACAAACGAGATTGGTGATATGACAATGACCTTGTATAATACTGTTAATGGTATAAATGAAATGAAGTTAAGAAAACAAATAACATGATATAAAAACGAATAACATCATGTGTTGAAATATATATATATAAAGGCATCGAATAGGACTCACAAAAATGAAAAAGAAAATGTATGATGACTAGGATTTAACCCGCACTAATTATAGCGCGGAATAATTTTTTAAAAATAAATTGTTTTAAAATTTAAGAAAATTGTTTTATCTGAATTTTACAATATAGCTAATTAATGATTATGGATAAAACTGTCAATTTGTAATAATTTGTCTATTTAACCCGTTTTGCATTGAAATAAAATATTATTCGGGCTAACCCGTAAAAACTTATAATCTTAAAAACTTAACTCTAATATGCACTGTTAAATGACTATAGTTTTTGTGGTTAGTCTACGAACTCTTTAAAAAAAAATAGTTTTATTGTGTCTAACTTTTTATAAAATTAGTAAAATATTTTTCAATTTTTGTTTTGATATATATTAAAATAAAATAAAATAAATTATAATGAAAAATATAGTAAGATTTTGAATAGATTTTTTTTCTTTGAAAATATATGAATTGATTATTATTTTTAAATATATAGTATTAAAAACAATTAAATAATTAAATAATAAATAACCTCTTTAATGTAAAATATATACTTTCCATATTCTAATCAATAATTTAAAAAAAAACTTTTATATCCTTTCCTATTTCAATTATTTTTTGTTATTTGTAATGACATTTCATGTAATAACTTACAAAACAAAGTTCATTTTTAAAAATGTCTTCTTAAATAATATTATAGAGATATTTGTCCATGCACAAACCATCTTTCCGGATAGACGAAAAGTTAGATTTATAGCGCTGAAATCTCCAAACTAGTACGAATTGAGAGACCAAAAGTTAGACAATACAATTTAGACCTCTAAAGAGCAATTTTATTAAATCGGTGAGTGATATAACAGTGGTGCTAGCACAAATTACGGAGACTACATGTACTGTTATAATATTTGAATAAGACCAAAACCATAAAAGGTCAGATGTCCGTGATGACTTCCGCTTTTAATATTACTACACGAACAGAGAACCTCTTGAAGAAACAAGCTGGTCGTTTCTTTAAGGTCAAGCTGTCGTTTTGGTCTCTCTCTCTCTCTCTCTTTGGAAACAAAAGAGAAAGAAGAGGGGAAAGAGACTGAGAAGAAGACGATGAAGAGTTTTGGAAGCATAAGATCTATACTCATGCACGCGGACGGTGTAGATTGGCTGTTGATGGGATTAGGGTTAATCGGAGCCGTCGGTGATGGCTTCACAACTCCTCTTATTTTTTTCATCACCAGCAAGCTCATGAACAACCTTGGTGGTACTGGTTCCTCTTTCAACATTGAAACCTTCATGCAAAGCATCGATAAGGTCCTTTCAATTCCGATTGAAAACTTGGTTTTCTAATTACATGTTCAAAAGTTTTTTTTTTTTTATGGTTTATTTATTGTCCTGAATCCGTTTACATATTGTGCGAATATATATTAATAAAATTACAAAACTGCTATCATGTATAAATGTAAAGCTAATATTCAGCAGGTCTAACATATAACTAATAACCAGATTTGACTCCTCCGAGTCATTTGTTTTAACTTATGATGATGACACATGCACTATATATATATTCATAAGGAAAGAGAACTAATGTTTGATACTTTGATCCTTCTATAAATTTACACTTTTTTTTGTAATCAACAGTATTCCGTAGCTTTGCTTTATGTGGCTTGTGGATCTTGGGTCGTCTGTTTCCTTGGTAAGCCATTTCTAATATTGTTTTTTTTATCCTTTTTCTATATAGTTGACCCCAATGATCGAGATTAAATTTTAATAAAACAGAAGGATATTGTTGGACAAGAACAGGAGAGAGACAAACAGCAAGAATGAGAGAAAAGTATTTAAGAGCAGTATTAAGACAAGATGTGGGGTACTTTGATCTTCATGTCACAAGCATTTCTGATGTTATCACTAGTGTCTCTAGTGACAGTCTCGCTATCCAAGACGTGCTCAGTGAAAAGGTCTCACGTACCTTTTGAAATATCATCTTTCATCCTAATCATTTATTTTTCTTGTTTTCTAAACAGTTTTTTTTTTGTTTTTGATGATTTTTATTTGGTGCAGTTACCGAATTTTTTGATGAACGCATCAACGTTCGTTGGAAGCTACATGGTTAGCTTTGTTTTGTTATGGAGACTCGCCTTAGTTGGTTTACCCTTCATTGTCCTCTTAGTAATCCCGGGACTTATGTACGGTCGAGCCCTGATGAGCATTTCAAGGAAGATACGCCAAGAGTACAATGAGGCTGGTTTCGTAGCTGAGCAGGCCATCTCCTCGGTGCGAACCGTCTACGCATTTTCTGGGGAGAGGAAGACGATATCCAGGTTCTCAACCGCGCTTCAAGGGTCGGTGAAGCTAGGGATTAGACAAGGTCTTGCAAAAGGAATCACCATGGGAAGCAATGGAATCACTTTCGCCATTTGGGGGTTCATATCTTGGTATGGAAGCCGGATGGTCATGTACCATGGTGCTCAAGGTGGTACCGTCTATGCAGTTGCCACCTCTCTTGCATTCGGCGGCCTGTAAGTATATATAACTAGAAATCTAGAATATAGATTGCGCGAGCATATAATGAGAGATGCAAAGCGATCAAAGTCAAATCTAGATTGAAAATATTACCCGTTTCGCGAGCATATAATGAGAATATAGATTGGATTTTTTTTCTTTCTTTTCTTTTAACAATATGCACTATGCAAGCTTGAACACGGATGATGACACAGTGACGGAACTAGCACAAACCACAAAATTACATAATATTTAGCTCTCTTTAAAACATGTATATATGATAAATTTATAAATTCATTTTTCGTATACATTTATGGATATGGTCATTAAGTTATAAATTCAACATGTTTATATAAAATTAATGTTTATCTTTTCAGAAACCGTATCATGATCTTGATCTTTGGTACCTTTGTTTTTGTTTCAGAGCACTTGGTGGTAGTTTGTCTAATTTCAAGTACTTCTTCGAGGCGTCTTCAGGTGGGGAGCGAATCATGGAAGTGATAAACAGAGTTCCCAAGATTGATTCGGAGAATTCGGATGGGCAAAAGCTGGAGAAAATTAGAGGAGAAGTTGAGTTTAAGAACGTTAAGTTTCTATATCCATCGAGACCCGAAACATTGATCTTTGACGATTTTTGTATGAGAGTTCCCTGCGGGAAAACCTTGGCTTTAGTGGGAAGAAGCGGGTCGGGAAAATCGACCGTGATATCACTTTTGCAAAGATTTTATGATCCGGTTGCAGGGGAGATTCTCATAGATGGTGTATCCATTGATAAGTTGCAAGTGAAGTGGTTGAGGTCACAAATGGGTCTAGTTAGCCAAGAGCCTGCACTTTTCGCCACATCGATAAAAGAGAACATATTGTTTGGTAAAGAAGATGCATCTATGGATGATGTTGTGGAAGCTGCCAAGGCCTCCAATGCTCATAATTTCATTTCTCAGTGTTAGAATTCAAGAGTATAGCTTGCGGAATTAAGAGAATAGAGAAGGGATTGCTTAAGAGAATAAGAGGTTAGAGAGAATAGAGAAAAGTAGAGAGAATAAGTCTCCAAAGATTATATTATTGATACATATTACATCTCTCTTTATAGAGAATCAAAAGAGAGCTTACAAAACCCTAAAAGAACTTTTCTTTGAAAAAGAGACGTTAGAGAACTAAAGGAGCCGTTGGAAGAGAGATGAGTATTTAATTCTCATGAGCTTTTGTACTGAAGGTTCTGTGTTGACGACCGTGTCCTCGACACAGAGACTTGCTCAAGTTTCTGAAGATCCTGTGTTGACGACTGTGTCCTCGACACAGAGACTTGCTCAAGTTCCTGAAGATCCTGTGTTGACGACTGTGTCCTCGACACAGAGGCTTACTTCACTTTTCCTTGTTCAATACTCAGTTGCCTCATGGCTATGAAACTCAGGTTAGATTCTAATTTTGACACAGATATTGATTGCATATAGTCTTATTGAAGATTGATTTAGTTTTTGTGTAAACAAATAGGTTGGGGAGAGAGGAGTGCAAATGTCAGGAGGACAAAAGCAGAGGATAGCAATCGCACGTGCAATAATCAAATCGCCAATAATTCTTCTACTAGACGAGGCAACAAGCGCATTGGACTCTGGATCCGAAAGAGTAGTCCAAGAAGCCTTAGAAAATGCATCGATTGGTCGTACAACTATTCTTATTGCTCACCGTCTCTCCACCATTCGTAATGCTGATGTTATCTCCGTGGTCCATAATGGTCACGTCGTGGAAACCGGGTCACACGATGAGCTAATGGAAAAGTTAGATGGTCAATACACTTCACTTGTTCGCTTACAACAGATTGAAAAAGAAGACTCGAATGTGAACATCAGTGTCAATGTGAAAATGGGTCCAATATCAAATCCTAACAAAGATTTAAGAAGTAGTTCAAGAGTCTCGACTCTTAGTAGATCAAGCTCTGCCAAGTCGGTTACAAGTCCAAGAATTGTGAAGAATTTTTCTGAAGATAATAAGCAGCCTTTACCGTCGTTCAAGAGACTCTTGGCAATGAATTTACCGGAATGGAAACATGCATTGTACGGTTGCATAAGCGCAACCTTGTTTGGCGCCATAATGCCAGTATACGCATATTCATTGGGGTCGATGGTATCAATGTATTTTCTGACAAGCCATGATGAGATCAAGGAGAAAACAATGATCTACGCATTATCTTTTGTCGGTCTATTCGTGCTTTCTTTCCTGATCAGTATCATTCAACACTACAATTTTGCATACATGGGCGAATGTTTGACGAAACGTATCCGAGAAAAGATGCTCTCTAAGGTGCTAACCTTTGAAGTCGGTTGGTTCGATCGAGATGAGAACTCAAGCGGTGCCATTTGCTCAAGATTCGCGCAAGATGCTAATGTGGTAAGAAGTACAATGAATCTTATAATTTGAAGTTTTTCAATGAACAAATGTTATAGCAATTCTTGATATTTGTTCTGATAGGTGAGGTCGTTGGTAGGTGATCGAATGGCATTATTGGTACAAACCATATCGGCTGTAACGATTGCATGCACGATGGGATTAGTCATAGCGTGGAGGTTAGCACTTGTGATGATAGCGGTGCAACCGGTCATGATTGTTTGCTTCTATACTCGCAATGTTCTACTCAAGAACATGTCGAAAAAAGCAATCAAGGCTCAAGACGAGAGTAGTAAACTAGCTGCAGAGGCTGTTTCCAACGTCAGAACCATCACGTCCTTTTCATCGCAAGAACGTATCATGAAAATGCTCGAAAAGGCCCAAGAAAGCCCGAAAAGAGAAAGCATACGTCAGTCGTGGTTCGCCGGGATTGGGCTTGCGATGTCGCAGAGCCTCACGGCGTGTACTTGGGCTTTGGATTTCTGGTTTGGTGGTAAATTGATCGCTGATGGGTACATCACGGCTAAAGCTTTGTTCCAAACGTTTATGATCTTGGTTGGTACCGGTCGGGTCATCGCTGAGGTTGGAAGCATGAACACAGAACTAGCCAGAGGTTCGGACACGGTCGGGTCGGTTTTTGCTGTGTTGGATCGGTACACGACGATCAATCCGGAGGATCCAGACGGATATGAGCCAGAAAGAATAACGGGTCGGGTCGAGTTTCTCGATGTAGACTTCTCATATCCAACTAGACCGGATGTGATGATATTCAAGGATTTCTCGATTGAGATCGACGCCGGGAAATCGACTGTGATCGTGGGTCCAAGCGGGTCGGGTAAATCAACGGTAATCGGGTTGATCGAACGGTTTTATGACCCGGTAAAAGGTGCTGTGAGAATCGACGGTCGCGATTTAAGATCGTACAATCTTAGATCGCTTCGCCGACACATAGCTCTGGTTAGCCAAGAGCCAACGTTATTCGCGGGAACGATCCGAGAGAACATCATATACGGAGGAGTCGATGACGAATCAGAGATCATCGAGGCAGCGAAGGCAGCGAACGCTCACGATTTCATCACATCGTTATCAGACGGCTACGACACGTACTGCGGAGACAGGGGAGTACAACTATCCGGTGGACAGAAACAGAGGATAGCGATCGCTCGAGCTGTTCTGAAGAACCCGTCATTGTTGCTGCTCGACGAAGCGACCAGCGCTCTGGACAGCCAATCGGAGCGAGTGGTGCAAGACGCGCTCGAGCGTGTCATGGTCGGGAGGACGAGCGTGGTGATCGCGCATAGGCTGAGCACAATCCAAAACTGTGACGCAATCGCTGTTCTTGACAAAGGGAAGCTCGTTGAACATGGGACCCACTCATCCTTGTTGGCGAGAGGTCACACAGGTGTTTACTTCTCATTGGTTAGTCTCCAGAGAACTTTTTGTTAAAAAAGGACAACTAAGAGCATGATTAACCCTCATATCCAAATGGGTCTCTTAAACAATTGTTTATTATTAAATTGAATTAAGAGACTTAGTAAGAGATCTTCGTTTTTTTGTTTGTCCAATGCTAGAACTCTTATGGGTCTCTTAAAAACGAAATCATCAATGATCACAAAAACAAACCCAGTAGCAATACAACTCGATTCCCGGTAAAATTCCAAATTAAAACTTCGAATCCAATCTGAATACAATAGAAAATATAAGAAGTTCAAAACAGAAACGAAAAAGAAGAAGAACCTGTTCCGGAGAAGCACGAGAGAAGCCAGGGGAGGGGGATCGAGGATGTCGCGGGAAGATGGAACAGTAGATTGATCGGAGAAATCGACGGCCCATCTCCGACCAGTACCCATCACTGATTTGCCTTTGTCCATTGCCTTAGTTCTTCGATCGACGAGACATAGAAATCGGGGAAGAAGAGACCTAGATCGAATTTTTCGTCGTCGAGGAATTGGAGAGGAAGAAATCGGAGATATTGCATCGAGGAAGAAGAAAGAAGAAAGGAAAAAAAAAACTTCTCCAATATCAAAACGACACGTGGCCATTAAAGACCGTCTCTTGCGTCTCCAATTTAAGAGACGTAGCTTGCCCTTTTTTTCTTTTTCTGATTAAATAAATAATAAAATAATAATAAGAGACTCTTTAAAAACCCCGTTAATCATGGTCTAAAACCATCTCCAACGGGGTTCTTAGAGAATTAGTGCAAAAAAATTAAATCAAAAACCCAGATAAATGTAAGAGTCGATTCTTATTTAAGAGCTTTTAAGAGCCCGACTCTTACGATGACGTGTCCACAAATAATTGGTCACGAGTTTTTGTTTTTATTTTTTTTATTCTAAAAAATTCACTCTCTCTTGTATCTCAATCGCCATCTCTCTCATTTGATTTCTCTCGATCTTCTTCTTCGGCATACTTTTCCGGCGGCTGAAGGTTCTTTTTCCCATTTCCCATGGCGTGTGAGTATATTATTAGAGTAGAATAGAATCACGGTTATGTGAAGTAGAATAGAATCACGGTTATGTGATTGTAAACCGGAAATGTGCTCTGCATATATAAGCAGAGTCAATGTAACATTGTTCAGAATATCCTTCCAGTTCATAATGCATCAGCTAGCCTTCAATGTTTCTGCTTCTGAACAGATATCTATAAATGCAGCTCAGGCTAATTCCACTAAACCCCGACCTATATGCACTCACTGTGGATATAATGGACACACTGTTGAGACTTGTTACAAGATTCATTGTTACTACTCTCTCGGCAGTTTGTCCAACACTTCATTATTTATTTTTGAGATTGTATAACCATTTCTTCTTCTGGATATGTTCAGCGTCTTTTTCTTCTTCTTCATTGCTCAACCAATTTTTTTTTTTTTTTAAGAACTCCTTAAGGGTTCTACCATTGGAGAAGTAAAATTATAGAGATTCTAAACTTTGATTTTATCAAAATTTATGAATAAACAATTGGTAAGAACCCCAAAAGAGGTTATACCATTGGAGATGCTCTAAACTCTGTTATGCTCTTTCTAGAGGCGACCCATATTTTCTAATTAAACTGACTCACTTGCATAGGTACATTTTGTAGCAGATTTTTGTTTTTGTTTTTCACATCATTTGAGATTGAGGAACTTTGCTGAAAAGAAAGAGTGATAGACTAAGGGGGGTTATTGGGAGTTGGATTTATAGAGAGTTTTGTTGATTTCAAAAGTCATCAGATTTGTCAAATTTGCATAGAGTTTTGTTGAATTTTAAAAGTTTTTAAAAATTGCAGAGAATTTTGTGTATTTAAACAATCCATAAAAGAATTCTATTATAACAAACTTTGAGAATCCAAGGGATATAGGTAGTATTTTAAAAATCATGTTTTATGAGTTAAAATGTAAAGAATTCATATCCCAATAACACTAGATTTTAACAGAATCATAGAATCATTAAAATACAAACTTTTTGAATAACAATGGATTTTGATTAGATTATATAAATCATCAAACCAATAACAATGGAATGTTATAATCCATAAACGAATAACATTGGAATCTATAAAGAATGTAAAAATCCACAAACCAATAACAGTAGAATCTTAGACTCTAAAAATCTTCATAAATCAATTTCCCAATAACCCCCCCTAAAAAGAAAAAATTGGAGGAATTGCATAGATAAATTTGTATTTTTCTTAAGTTTTTAATGTTTTATTTGTGTTTCTATGTTTTTTTAAATAATTTTTTTTTACTATTTTGAGTGGTAATATTTAAAAAATTAATTGGACATGTAATTTGATAATGTTCCATATAAGATAATTATTCCAACGAAGGGAATGGATCAAAACGAATAACTTGTCCATAAAACTATAGGACGGTCTATTCGGAACCTAATAGAGAACAAGTCAACCCTCTCATTTTCTCTCGCACACTCTTGCACTCTGCCATGCACCGATCAATACGATCCAGCCGAAAACTGTTACTAACCGAATGGATAGTAAAAGACATAACCAAACGTAACCGAAAACCAAAATAACCGAACCGAACCGAACCGAATAACCATTTTCCCATCCCTAATTGTAACCATTAGTTAATCAGAGCCATTGTTTAACTTAAAGAATGTAATCGTTATCAAAAAAACAAAAAAGATATCAGTAACTAATTGTAAATAATTGATATGACATGAAAAGAAAAAAAAGAAATATGTAAAATCAAGTTCAAATATCTATACATTTTACATTTTTATATAACACATAAAAATTGGGGTAACACATAAAAGATTTGAACCCTATAAAAAAGCAAAATAATTGGGGAAAATGGTTCATTCCAAGAGTGCATATAAGGTTTTCCGGCAACAATATCTTGTAAACAAACTATATAAGAGACCAAATTATTAATATATAAGGACATAATCATTGTTTCGGGGTTTTTTCGTTTTTTTGAAAAGTAATCTACCTACACAAGAAACATCACGTGGAGTTCCGTGTTAAACACGATTGGAGTTCAAGTCAAGTCAATAAACGATATAGATAAGGACCACTGTTTGGGCGTCGGGTCCGAAGAGAGTCGAAAAACGGAAAATCAAGGTTTAGTAACTTAGGGTCCGAGGAAATGGATGAATCCGTTAAGTATCTAAGATTTGTGAAGTTTTTTGGGGTGAAAGAGATGAAAAAGGTGAGATCTTTAGGGTGGTGTTTTTGGGAAGTAATCTACCTACACAAGAAACATCACGTGGAGTCCCGTAAAACATGATTTGGAGTGGGGTGTTTTCCGAGGATGCTCCGACGCTAAGTCAATCAACGATATAGATAAGGACTATGGTTTGGACGCCGGGTCTGAAGAAACTCGAAAAACGGGAAAGAATGGTTTAGTAACTTAGAGTCTGAGGAAATGGATGAATCCGCTAAGTATCTAAGATTTGTGAAGCTTTTTGGGGTGAAAAAGATGAAAAATGTGAGATCTTTAGAGTGATTCCGGTCAAAGGATGACCGGAGATAGAGTGTTTGAAAGATTCCGTTGATTTCCGGAGTAGAATCTGTGTCTAGAGAGAAAAAATGGTACTTTGAGAGTTGAGAGAAATTAAGGCGTTGGTTAGGCCTTGTGTTGGGAGTCTCTGAGACTTTGTCACTGGGAGTGTGTCGTTATCACCTCTATTTCTTGCTAATTCGGTGAAAACAACAACAAGGAAAAGTGCGGTAATTAAGAGTCTGTGGAATGCACGAAAAATGCTCGGTTGATCCATAAGTTGATGGTTGAGAGAGAGAGAGAGAGTGAAGAAAGAGAAATATAAGTTTGAATATACTTTTCTCATTTCTTTCGTCTTAAACCTTTGCTCTGTTACATTGCTCAGTATTTATAGATTAAAGCTCAAAATGTAAAACCGTAATGACAGCTGTCTTCTTTACATTTCTTCATGTGAAACCAGAGCTTCAAATCGATTGCGTCTCAATTTGATAAAAAACAGAGTGAAGAAATAACCAGTTCTAGTATGAAAATAGAGATCTTTCGAAATCTACAGAGCAAAAACAACAAAAAGAGAAAATCATGGCAGGGATACGTTACTTTTTTTTAATAAAGTAAGCTATGAAAAAAAAACAGATGCTTAGAACGCGATGAAAGTTGTTGATATATATTCCAAACAAAAAAAGAGTCAAATATTCAATTGGTTGCAACTCAATTTGATAAAAATCAGAGTACCTTTCGAAATCAGTTTTAGTATGAAAACAGAGTACCTTTCGAAATCTGCAGAATAAAACCAACAAAAGAGAAAATTATGGCAGGGACGTTATTACACTTGCATATAGTAAGCTATGAAAAAGAACAAATGCTTAGGGCATCTCCAATAGCTCTCTTCATTTTGAGGGGAGCAAATCCTCAAAATGAGGATTTAAGGATGACTTATTGCAACAATGAATCCTCAAAAAAATCTTTAAAATTTTATTAATTTGCAATATAATTCTTCATATTGATAAAAGTTACTAATAATGATAAAATTTCATAAATAAATATGAAACATACATTTAATATATTATACAACACATAATATTACATGATTATATAAATTACATATATAATAATAAACACACACATAAACTTAAATTTTACAAAGTTACATATAAAATACCAACTTAATAATCATTATTTCCTTAATACTCCCAAATGGACGTTCAACATCTTTTCGACATGTTTCTTGTCTTGCTGCAAACAATTTATTTTTATTTTGTTTGAACTTTGTATTTTTAATGTATTTTTTTTTGTTTTTAATGTTATGTAATATTTCTCCTATTTTATTTTATTTTATGTACTTAAGTTATTCTAAATTAAGTTTAGTACAATTATTTGTGAAAAATATAATTATAGGGACCAAAGAAAAAATAAAAAGTAGTTTTGAGGATTTGAGAGCTTGTTGGAATGCCAAAAACCTCAAAATTTGAGGATTTGAGGGCTTGATGTAAGGGCATCTCCAATAGCTCTCCTGATTTTGAGGGGTCATTTTGAGGGGAGCAAATCCTCAAAATAAAGATTTGAGGGTGGCTTACTCTAACAATAAATCCTCAAAAAAATCCTTAAAATTTTATTAATTTATCATATATATAGTCCTTCATATGGATAAAAGTTACTAATAATGATAAAATTTCATAAATAAATATAAAACATACATTTAATATATTATACAACACACAATATTACATAATAAAGTTACATGATAATATAAATTACATATATAATAATAAAACACACATAAACACAAATTTTACAAAGTTACATATAAAATACCAACTTAATAATCATTACTTCCGTAATACTCTCAAATGTGATCAATCAACGCATTCCGAAGTGTAATATTTATGTAATATTTGTACCACTTGTAATATATGTAATATTTATGTGTTCATGTAATTTGTCTTTAATTTGCTTTAATTTGTGTTAAGTTTGTTTAATGTATTTTTATTTTGTTTGAACTTTGTATTTTTAGTGTATTTTTCTTTTGTTTTTAATATTATGTAATATTTCACCTATTTTATTTTATTTTTTGTACTTAAGTTATTCTAAATTAAGTTTAGTATAATTATTTGTGAAAACTATAATTATAGGGACCAAAAAAAATAGTTATGAGGTTTTGAATAATAAAACATCAAATTTAAGGTTTCACTATTCAAAACCTCAAAATTTGAAGAATTGAAGGTTTGTTGGAATGCTCAAAACCTCAAAATTTGAGGATTTGAAGACTTGTTAGAGATGCCCTTAGAAAGCTAAAACATGCCTATGTTTTTTCTCAGAACTGATATCGAAAAAAACCTCAAAAGAGAGAGAAAACATTAACACAAACACCACACTACTTCGCTACTTCAAATACAACGGCCCATAATTTTTCTCCATTGATTTCGATACCTACTAAATTTGAAATCGTAAAATGCACACCAAAAACCAATACATATAAAATTTATAATAAAATTCCTATTCTTGCGATGAACTTTTTGCTAGCACCGCCTTTGTGGTATCATCCAAAAACTTATGTATTGAATTAATTAGTGGAAATGCCTTATCATACTTAAACAACTGAACAACATGTTTTGTTTAATACTCCCTCTGTTCTGAATTAAGTGTTGTTTTAGTAGTATACACACAAATTAAGGAAACAATTAATTTTTGTTTTTTTTTATACTAAAACTTCATTTATTATTCATCTGAACCAATGAACAAATAGTCTATAAAATGTAATTGGTCAAAAATAATAAAAATTATTTAATTTTGCATTGGTAAGTGAGAACATCACTTAATTGTGGAAAAAAAAAACTCTCTAAAACATCAGTTAATTCAGAACGGAGGGACTAATTATTAGCACTACCTTAATAATTTTAAACCTAAAAAATGAACAAAAAAAACAAAAATCTTAGCAGATAAATAAGGACCTTTACACACTTGTATTGACTATTTATGCATTTAAACAAAACAAAAAAATAACGCCAGTATTTAAAGCACCACTTAAATGTAAAAGAGAACTTTCAAAGTAAATGCTTAGAAAAATGCAAAATCATAGACTGAATCTATGAAAGTTACCTAAGCTATGAAAGTTGTTTTGGGCCTATCAGCTAATTATAAATATTGTTTTTAGAAAAAAACCTACTACATACTATACCAAAACGTTAAAAACTTAAATGTAAAAGAGGACTTTCAATGAAACCAAATTCTTTTATATTTATACAGTCATCTGGTTAGATTCGAACCCCACTATAATATTTGGTCAATTGATTTTTAGATTCTTGGCACAGGTAAGCATCGCTCTCATTATTTTCGATACCGATTAAATTTGAAATAATGCACACCCAGTACATATAAAAATATAATATTCTTTCAATGAACTTTTTATAGCACCGTTTTTGTGGTATCCCACAAAAATATTGACGTGTTTGAACAATTTAGTTTCTTCGATAATAATTATTAGAAAATGCCTTATCAATATTTAAACATAAAAATGAACAAGAAAACCCATAAAAGAGTTTAAACAACACGTCAACGTTTAGTTTATATACTTTATACTTTAAACATCGCTCTCATTATTGTTTTGAAACTGATATAGTTGAGCATTTAGACACTATACTTTAAACAACGTTTAGTTTCAGACTTGATTATAAGTGTTTAGACTCACCTATACATACATAGACCGATTGTTACAACATATTCATGTGCCGTACGGTTATGGACATGTAATTAGAAGAAAGCTTAAACAAGATATGTCCCAAATATTAAATGTTGGTAACTAGATAAATTACGGACTTATGATGAAAATAGAATAATGTATTTGTATTGTCCGTGAAAATTAGCTGTGAGAGTTCTCAATAAATTTTGGTAATTTTGAGTGCATGTCTTTTTTTGTTATTGTTATTTATTGCGTTTATTCAGTATGATTTAACCGATTCGATCGAATAGAGATGATATATTTGTTATTAGACAGTAGTTTTCTTTATTATTAAACTGAAATTTAATACATTCATCCACCTTTGATTGGATTTCTGTTTGATTAATTACACTATTTTAAAATTATAACAACTTTTTAACACCGTAAAAATATATGAATATATAATATTTTCTTATTCCCGATAATATCAGATATGTAAAGATATATTTGTAGAGCACTCTTAATATGCCTATATATAAGGCTTGTGTTAATAACATAACTCTATAGGGAGATTCATAATCTTACAAACACCACAGTTTTTAAATGTAAATGTCCAGATGATTCCTATGAATTGTTAACATTTTATATAAAAAAAAAGGAAAACATGCATTGTAATAAAGCATTATATATGATAGATCAGATTCTGCAATTTGTTATGTATAGCCATTTTGCTCAAGTAGTCAATTAAGAACCGAAACTAGACCGGTTTGAGTTCGATCAACATCCCTAAAGCTTGTAAGGCTGAAACCCAACCAAGCATGGAAAATTGATCGAAGTTTTTGTTAATGAAATATCCCTAACCAGAACTAACCGAACCAATCCTTACATTGTCTTGTTATCTTGGGAGGATTTTCAAAGTGCAGTATTGGAGGTTAACTCATTGTAATCAGAAAAGTGGAGATTATCCTCGTCAAAATCTTTGTGAAACACCACTGCTCCATCTTCAACAACTTCAGAGCCAGAGCATAGATTTTGATATGTCTTCATCATCATCGAGACATCATCCATCTCCAAATTCATGGACAGACCTTCAGAACTCGTCATAAAATCAAAGATTCAATCAAGTTCCAGCTCTTGATTGCACCCATGCCAGTCTCCAGGCAAAGCATTGATGTTGTTTTTGTTGTTGTCAGAAGTACAATCTGATCCTCATCCAAAGCAGAGAAGTGGAGATTATCCTCATCATCTGAATTACTGTGAATCACCATTGCTCTATCTTCATCAGCTACAAAATCAGAGCAGGAATTTCGATTCGTTGAGACATCAACCATCTCCAAACTCATCGTTGGACCTTCAGCATTCATCTTAAAGTCTATGATGTGGTCAAGATCCAGATCTTGATCCCACCCATCCAAGTTTCCAAGTACAAAACCGTTGTTGTTGTTGATGTCAGAAATCGCTACGATCTGATCCTCATCCAAAGCAGAGAAATGGAGATTATCTTCATCTGAATTACTGTGAATCACCATTGCTCCATCTTCACTAGCTTCAGAACCATAGCACGAATTTTGGTATGTTGAGACATCATCTATCTCCACACTCATCGATAGACCTTCAACATTTGTCTCAAAATCTACGACTTTGTCAAGATCCAGCTCTTGATCCCATCCATCCAAGTTTCCAAGTACTAAACTGTTGTTGTAGTTGTCAAAAATCGCTACGATCTGATCCTCCTCTCCACTTGTCAAAGTTTAGCCGAAGATGTTTATTTCACAAGCCAAACGACATATATATATAGATTTAACCTAAACTAAGAAAGGATATTTACACAAAAGTTAATTTTACAAATATGTAAATATGTTAATAACCAAGATATCCTCCAATACCACTGTTCTTGACGAACCCCTCGAAATTCGCAGGAGGATCAGTTGAAGATTTAGGGTTTGATCTCTATCAAGCTATTGATGAGTTCCGGGTGCAATAACATCCTTCTTCTTCATGTGCTCGGCGGCTGAATGCAATGTCTTCAGATTTTGCAACATACTCGAATTAGACGATTAAGTATAAATTCTTTCCTTTTTTGGAAGCTAATTACTCAAAACCGGCGGCAACGAAAATATCAGGGATTGATGAAGTAAGAACATCAAACCAAGACCGGACCACTTAAGCTATATTAATCTGGTTTAGTGAAACGTCCATTTATATAGCTGAATTTACAAACCAATATGATTTCAATTTCTTCGGTTTACATAAATATAGTTTGGGTTTACACTATTAAAATTAGAAAGGGTAATTAATCACAACAAAAAGGAAAATTTATAACAATAAAAATATATATATATGAGAAAAAGGCCCCACAAAATTTAAAAATTAAGAAAATATATATATATTTGGAAAAAAAAGTCCAAAAAAATAAAATATAAATTTTATATATCATAAAAAGCCAAAAACAAATTTTGGCCTAAGGCTTACAAAAATTTAGAGACGGACCAGCTCTCCGGTGGGTCTCCACTCGAACTCTTGAACCATTCTCGTCACCATTAACTCCACGTGTACCATCGCCATTCCAAGCTCCGGGAATTACCGTAGAGATCAACTTTTAAGGTTATCATTTACTACTCCCTCTGTTTCATATTATTTGTCGTTTTAGACTTTAAAGTTTGTTTCATATTAGCTGTCGTTTTAGAATTTCAATGTAAATGTTTGATAATATTTTTATTTTTATTCCTACTTCTTTAGCTTATTAATTAGTGTGATAATAGTATATAATATATTATTGAGAGATAAAACAGAAAATTGAATTATTTTCTTAATCTACGTAAAACTATTTAGAACGACAACTAATATGAAACTAATGGAGTATTTTTTAAACCTAAAACGAACGAAAAAACCCAAAAATGTTTTCACATTTATATTTTAGAGAAGGTGGACCAATTTTATGTGCATGTGACAAGACCAGACAGGGAGACATAATGCTGGATGGTCATAGCCCAGCAATACATTTAAAATGAATCCAATGCTTATTAGGTTAGAGATACATATAATTATATACAAATAAAATAAATCTTACCAACATTTGAATAATTATAATGCATAAAATCAGACTCCTTATTTTTATTTTTCTCCAAGTAGGCTTTAAAAAAAAAAATACAAAATTATAAAATATTTACATATTATATTAAGAAGAGGAGATAAATAAATATTCAATGGACAACAGCTAAGAGATGCCTCTGTTTTTTCTCTGCACTAATATTGACAAAACTCAAAAAGACATAGAAAACATTTAACACAAACACCATACTGCTTCGCTACTTCGAATCCAACGGCCCACAATTTTCTCCATTTTCCAAAAATAATTACCGCCTTTCACTTAGCTAATTACCAAATCGCCCTTGAGGACCCACCACCACCGTCCGAGAAATCCTTGCCGTCCGTTTTGATTTGACGGCGATTACGGAAGCGAGAGATAGACCTCACATTGGATTGAAGTTTTCCCGATCCTAAACCCTGGAACCACCGTGAACGCAACACGTGGCTCAGATTCCGGCGATCCCTCCGCCGCCGGAAAAAACGCTTCTTCCGCTACACTCTTCATATACACTTCAGAGAATCTACAACCTTTGGGTACTCGAAAGATCTCAGCTTCAGGTTCAAAAGAGAGAGCCAAGCAATGCAGAAGCCAGATCCTTTTCGCCATTTCGAGAAATCCAGAGCATAAGCTCGTCTCTGGGAATTCACCAGCAGAAACTTGGTTTCTCAAATGCAAATGTCCAAAGAAAGCTTGCTCCATCTTCGGATGTATAAGCTGCAAATACTTGATTCTGCAAAACCTAGCGAATCTTGATTTAGGCCGTGCCTTTAAGTAGTCCTTCGATTTCATGGACCTGAGTTCTATAAACCTCTCAAAGAACATCTCCCTCTCTGCTTTGCTCTGTTTCTTCTTCTTGTAGCTTCTTGATTCGGTTGAGGTTGAAGTTGAGAAGTATGGTAGATGAAATGCTTCGAACATTACATTGGAGACAAAGTGTTCGAAAGTGAAACACTTGTGGTCTTGCTTGTAGTAGAACACACCGGGATGGATCAAATCAGCTGCCATTGAAATATCCCATCCCGCGACTTTCATTTGCTCAATCATTAGCTTGACAAAACCTCTGATGGATTTGACAGTGTGGTTCAGATAAGTAACGAAGTGTGTTGGATTCAGCGCCGATAGGTGAAGATTGTCTAAGGGATTGCAAAGTTGTCTGCTTTGATTAAGTCTCTTCTCTGTCAACTTGTTCTGTTTCATCGATTCTTCAAGCTTCTCTCTCAGAAACAGAATCTCTGAATCTTTGAGCTTATACTGAGACTCAAGCTTCTTCCCCATTATCTCATATGTTTTCAATAGACTCCTCAGCTCCTGAATTTCCGCGAGAACCAGAGTTCTTTCGGGATTCGGATCCGCCTGTTTCTTCAAAAAACATTGTTTCAACTCAGACAAAGACTTTAGCTCGGCTACCACCAAGTTGTCTGATTTTTGAATCCCAATTGCGTCATATGGAGACTGAGAATGCTGTAACTGCGCATAGCCCGCTTTGATGGAAGAAACCGTAGCAAACAGCTTCGAAAGAAGAGCTTCCAATGTCAGACTTCTTTCATACTCTTCCTCAAGCTTGTAGAAAGACTCGGCCAATTTCGCATTCTTGGAATCGAACTTTATCTTCTTCATTTCCTCTTCTGGAGCAACACCCGTTAGCTTATGAATGTTAAGAACTTTAGCAAACGTGCGTCTGATTTTACCCTTAGGAGCAACAACCATTGGTTTCACAGTCTCCATCTGCACATCCATCGCAAAGGAGCTTAGTAAGGAGACAACAGTACCAAGAACACAGCAACGAATAAGACCAAAAAAACACCACAAAAGAAATTAAAAAGCAAAGGAGAAAAGAGAGTGAATGATACTTGTAATTATGAATGTTTCGATACATAAAGAAAAAGAGTAACAAGCTTTAATACTTGGATCAAGGACCGTTGATGGAGGGCCACAAGCTTCTTTATGTAATATTCTCCAAATAGGACTTACTTTATGTGAAGAACTAAATGAAAAAGCTCAAAGTAAAAAAGAATGTTTCACTAATAGTGATCTAATTTACAAAAGAGAGATGCATATATACAATTGAATACTTCTTTAAAATATTCATCAAGAGTTGTGTAGACTTCATGGTTCATGCTTAGAAAATGCTATTTTTTTTTAAAGTGAAGGAATAAAAAAAAATAAACAAGTTGTGTGTATACTACTATTTCTTTTCAAGAATGAAACCAATCTTTTTTTTTTTTTTTTTTCTGAGGCTATTTAGTCAAAATGTGCTGCTACAGAACCCAATCAAGTCTCGGAAGTGAAACCAAATAATAATAAAAGATTGCACCCAAATAATCTCTGCAAAAACACATGCCTTATGCAGAATAAGTCACCACTCTGAAAAGAAACATTTAAAAAACAAGAACAAATCTGAATTACCATGTAAATCAAAAACCTAATGTGAAACCAGTACAATCGTATATACTATAGTGCCTTTAAACCCACTATTGTGAAAATAGTACAAACCTTAAAACCAAATGTATGGGTAAAATTTTGATTTTTAACCATTTGAAACAACAGGACAACCTCAAAGCCTGACACACCCCACCAAACACATTTAGTACAAGCAGACACAAGACCCACAACCTATGTCTCATTGTGGTTTTAGACTCCAAACGCACTAGCAGCAGCGGTCTAGACGCTATGTAGGTAACCAAACAGACCCTTAAGACAAATTCATCTACAAACCCTAATAAAGCAGAACTCTTTGGTATGAATAAACCTAAGAGAACTTTTAAAAAAGAAGAGCAATGTTAAAGAGTCATTATCAGACTTGAAGATTTGAACATATCCCAGTAAAACCCTGAGATTCAGATTTTTGAATCAAAGTTTGACAATTTCAGAAGCAAGTTTCTTCATACAAACAAACTAATAAAGGTCAAAGGTTGTACCTTGCGAAAGTTCCAAGCTTTTCTTCTGCTTTTCTCTTTGTTTTATTTTTGAAGTTCTCACTTCATTGTAGAGTAAATCTGAGGAAAGAAAACCGGAGATTTTGACAAACCAACCTCTGCTTAAACCCTGCAGCAGATTCAATCAATCCAAACAGAAATCACAAATCAACCCAAGATTGAGAAAAGGAAATAACTTAAGAAACAAGATGAACAAAAATCTAAAACTTTTTGTTTGGCTGTAAAAGAAGTAAAACCCTTTTTGAGAATCGGTTATATAACATTCGACATTATTGTTATTAGCTAACAACAATGGGGATTAGATATGAACCTTCCATTGCAATAATCATTAAAAAAAAAAATAGAACAAAATAATGGAATCGAATCATTCACCAGAAAGCCACATGAAAGTTAACAAACAAAACTTGATTGAGGGGTAAAAAATAAACACTCACCAAATTAGATCTCTGAAGCTCCAGGATGACAAAAAGAAAGAGGAGAGAGAGAGTAAGAGACTGATGAGAGAGAAAATGAGAGCTGGAGGAGACGAATGAGTTTTAGAAGAAGAGAATAATGTGAAATGACCAAAAAGGGCAAAAGACAGAGCAAATTAAAGCAAGCATTGGGAGTTTCAAATTGTGTTTTTCCGAAAACACCCTTAAAAGCAGAGGGTATTTACACCGGCCGTTGTAACTTCGCTTAGCGCGAGATCTCGAGATGCGCGAAGGGTGTTTTTGGTCATTCTAGTTAATACTATCGAATGGAATATATTTTGTAGCCTTATGATGGGTTATGAATTTAGTTGGGCTATTAATTGGGCTTACCAATGGGCCATATAAAAAATCAGTTATGGGCCGAACGTACTCAAAAAAATTTATGCTGTTTTCGGTGATCGTACTATAAAATATGGAATTTGATTCCGGAGAATGCAAAATAAAAAAGGTAAATTTTCAGGAGATTGTGTTCCATCACAAGCATTGTTAGGCATGACCAAAATGGAACCGTAACCGTATTTCGGACCGTAACCGTATCGTTTTCAAATCGTAACCAAACCGTAACCATGCCAGACGGTTAAAAACTGTAACCGTTAACCGTAAAAATATATTAGTTATGGTTAAAAAAATTATTAACCGTAACCGTTAATTAACCGTAATCGTATCAAAACCGTTGGTTAACCGCACGGTTAAAACCGTAAAATTTTAACTGTAACCGTTTTAAAAATAAAATTATATATACTAATAATTAAAATTAGTTCTGTCAAATTAAAAATTCAAAAATAATTATGTAAAATCAATTTATCAATAGCAAATGCAAATGCAAATCTAAAAAACAAGAAATATTAATTAAAACTTTAACATGCTAAACTAATTAATATTTTTCTAACAAATATAAAGAATATCTTAACAAAACAGTTTTATGATGAAATATATAAAATTAAAAAAAAACAAAAACAAATCGTAGAGTCATGGACAAGGTGGAATGAAAACTAGTTTATAAAATTTATAATTATTTAATTATATCTCGTTATATTAACCGTTTATTGTCATCAAGTAACCGTAACCGTGTCTAATCGTAACCGTATTAACCGGACCGTATTTAACCGTAACCGTTTTAACCGTATATTAAACGGTTAAGGTTAAGATTAAAAAAAAATTCTAACCGTAACCGGAGGTTAAAAAACTTTAACCGCATTAACCGTAACCGTGGTCATGCCTAAGCATGGTACATGTAAAACTGTTGATCGTGGATCTTTGTAGGGCGGTAGGAATTATTTGTTTTAGAACATTCCATGTTATTGTTCTTATAATTTGTGATAGACAATATTTCAGACGACAAAAAATATATGTTTTCGGTGATTTTGTTGTAAACTTAAAAATTATGTTGTCATTGTTTGTCTTATTGCTTTGAATTTTCGGTGATCTTGTTGTAAATGTCTCTTGTCATTTTAAAATTTCCTTGTTTGAACCGTGTTTCTATTTTGTGAATTTTTGTATTTTGTTCTTTGCCAGCTTTATGTAATTTTATGTTTCGAATCTTATTATATAAAGCAGGATCTTTCAACGTGAGCGCGACACGTAGGATAATTATAACTCACGAGATTATGACATTTGTCACGGTTGTTAGTTTAGATCTTGACATGTGTCAATTTAATTAAAAAGGTAAAAATGAATTAAAGTAAATATTAAAAAAGGTTAAACTAAAAAAGGAAAAAGCAATATTACAAAAAGAGAAAACAAGAATAAGTAAATAAAACTTATTTAAAAAAAAACAAGAATAAATATGGAAAACTTATAATAAAGGAAAGTGACAAAAGAAAACTTAAAATGTTATAATCTACAACCACAACCAAAAAGTTAAACTAAAAAATGCAATATTACAAAAAGAGAAGACAAGAATAAGTAAAGAAAACTTATTTTAAAAAATGAAAAAACAAGAATAACTAAAGAAAACTTATAATGAAGGAAAGTGACAAAAGAAAACTTAAAATGTTATAATCTACAACCACAACCAAAATTAAAAAGGGAAAATTATAAATATACTATAATCTTAAAAAGAAAATTATTAATATACGACCAAACTTAAAAGTTTATAATTCTTTCCATTATGACAAAATAAAACTTAAAAAATGAAAATTATTAATATCTATATATCTATATATATAAAAGAGAATGATTCAAAGTTAGTAACTCGCAAGATCGCGACACGTGTCAAGCTAATCCATTAGATTTTGACACATGTCGAGTTAATATAAAAATTGTTTTTAGATTAAGGAAATTTAAATTAAAATTAAAAGCTAGAGTTTAAGTTATGAAACAGGAAAGAACAAAAAAAGACTTAATCCTAAAAGTAAATTTAGCAAAAACAAAAAGGAAAATAAAAAAAATAGAACATAGACTTAATCATAAATATAAAGTTAGCAGAAAAAAGGAAAATTAAAGTTGTTTTTAGATTAAGGAAATTAAAATTAAAAGCTATAGTTTAAGTTAAGAAAAAGGAAAAACAAAAAAAGACTTAATCTTAAAAGTAAANTCAAAGTTAGTAACTCGCAAGATCGCGACACGTGTCAAGCTAATCCATTAGATTTTGACACATGTCGAGTTAATATAAAAATTGTTTTTAGATTAAGGAAATTTAAATTAAAATTAAAAGCTAGAGTTTAAGTTATGAAACAGGAAAGAACAAAAAAAGACTTAATCCTAAAAGTAAATTTAGCAAAAACAAAAAGGAAAATAAAAAAAATAGAACATAGACTTAATCATAAATATAAAGTTAGCAGAAAAAAGGAAAATTAAAGTTGTTTTTAGATTAAGGAAATTAAAATTAAAAGCTATAGTTTAAGTTAAGAAAAAGGAAAAACAAAAAAAGACTTAATCTTAAAAGTAAATTTAGCACAAAAAAAAAGATGAGTATCCTAGAAGTAAAGTTAGCCCCAAAAAAAAAGGGGGAAAAAAATAGAACATAGAGTCATAGACTTAATCCTAAATGTAAAGTTAGCGGAAAAAAAAAGAAATTAAAAATTGCTTTTAGATTAATGAAATTTTGATTAAGGAAATTTAAAAAAAGGAATACAGTCATATAAGGAAAATGAATTATAATTCATTACTTCTATATAACCAATTTGATAGTTTCTCAATTTTACAACCCAAAAAATATTCAGAAAAGAGATACAGAAACCAAACGCAAAACAGATTACTAAGAGGTAATCTTTTGTGTAATTATGAAATATGTACGTTATTATATATACAAACGCTTATTATGATGGGTTTCCTGTACGATCACTTTGTTACCCCTGACAAATATGTTGTACGTTAATGCATATAGATGTGGTGTATAATATTAGATTTTTTTTTTTAGTTTAGATTACTATGCTGAAAAATATATGTTGTACGTTATAGTTTCTCAATCTTTTGTAATCAATATCTTAACATACCCACATATAAAGGTGGTGTATAAAACAAAAATAATGCGGATATGTTATTGGTGTATAAAACAAAAAAAAAGAAAAAAAATTATGATGTACGTTACTGCAAATTTTTTTAGTTTTTTTATAGAAATATCAAGAGAGAAACAATGAATGCTGAAATTCTAAATAACAATAGAGACTATTTAACATTATATAGCTTAAACAGGAAACGCTCCTATCGTCATACCGTTGTTCGTCTAATCAGAAAGTGGGAGGCAAGAAATTTGAAAAAAAACAATGAGCTCATAGGAATGAATTTACTCTTACTTGATGAGAAGGTCAATATATTTTTTTAACATAAGAAATTCTTTTCCTTTTATTATTAATTTCCTTAAACTAAATGGAAATACTAAGGAATATTTTTTCTTTTTTTATATATTAATTTGACCTTTTAGGATAAATTTAATTTTTTAACTTAAATTTTTTTTATCTCTTCACCATTTTTTTCTTTCAAGGTATATATTTATTTTATTTCTAAGTTTGTTTCTAAATTTATGTATTATATATTTTCACGGGTGATCTAATTTTGATTTCCATTTTTTCGTTTTTGATTTTTTTTATCGGGTTATAAAATATTAAATTACAAACCCGCATATATGCGGGTACTTATCTAATATTAATATAATCCAATAGACGAAAGAAAAATAAAAAAAAGATTCTTAGAAATTATAAAATTACATCATTGTTTTTTTCTTTTGTCAACGTTGTAATTCATATCAAAAATTTCAGTAAAAAAATAACTTTTAGGCTCCGAATGGAGAAAGCGGATCAGGCGGTACGGATCAAGCGGATCAGGCGGAACAAATGTGGATCAGCCGGATCAGGCGGAACAAGTGCGGATCAAGCGGATCAAGCGGTTCAAAATATAATGTTGAATGGTGAAAACGGATAACTAACAGTTCAAAATATTGTAAATATTTATAATAATTTAAATTAAATTGAAAATTGTAATTATCTTTAGAATAAAATTATATGAATAATGTAAATACTTTTTTCTAATTTAGATATAACAAAAAAAAATTTTACTTTAAAATTATAAATTATGTCAAATGGAAAGATATTTAAAATTGCTATTTTATTTTTGCTCTTTTTCACGATAAATATAATAAATATAGTTATAGTTATAAATATGTTTACTAAACAGAAAATAAATTCAATGACAATACAAGGATAAGAAAAAAAAACTAAGATCAAATATTTTAATTTGCCCATAACATATTTGCAATTTGTTCTCTGATGTACACCATATGATCTTCCCCGGCTATCTCTGTTGCGTATGTGTCACCTAGATCAGTTTCTGTTTCTGTGTTGCCAAACTCAATCTGTTCCATTATTTCTGCAAAATCTTCATCCGAAAAATTTGAAATTCTGATAAAATTATGCAGTCCCATTGTAGCCATTACCACTCTTTTTGTACTTGTGTATTATATCTAGGAAACTCACTAAGAATCCTCCATTTTTTTTCCAAAATCCAAATGTCCTCTCAATAACAGAACGTAAGGATGCATATCATCGATTAAACAATTCTTGCTTACTTCGAGGAGGAGGGCCATTGTAGAACTGCGACATATGATATCGAACAACCATGTTACGTGAAGATCTATAGGGAGCAAGAAAACCTTTTTTATTTGTATAGCCAGAATCAACTACATAATACTTATCTCCCGGAGGCAAAGGAAATTCAGAGTCATTCTCTTGCGCCATCGTGAGAACTGTTGTATCGTGACAAGATCATGATGCTCCATTCCAAACATATGTGAACAACATATTCAAATCACAGATTGCCATGATGTTAAACGATGTTCTATCGTGTCGGTTCTAATACATTCCTTGTAATTCAGGCTTCACCTTTACGCAAACATGAACTCCATTCATTGCTCCAACAAATCCACTAAAAAATGGCCAGTATTTTGAATCCATTAGAAGTTGGTCGGGAATCCTGAGTATTTCATGTCTTATTGGAGTTTTGATACAATCACAAGCAAGTAACTCAGTCGCTGTAAGCACTTCAAAGAATTTCCTCTTCACCGTTTCTTGAGTTCTTCCGAATCGCAATCCAACATCCCTTTGAACTTCATTATGTCCACATATTCGTAGAAACATGGCCACACTCTCTTCAATGCCTACATTTAATGTTGGCTGTAATCCATAGTTCGTTTCTAGGTTATCACACAATGTTCTAAAACAACCAAGTGACATTCTTAATAGCTGAAGACAAGCAGCATGATCTTCTTGTAAACGACGCCAAATGTTCCTCCACCCCAAACCACCATCTGTTTGTACTGGTCCTTTTTCAAAATACCGATTGTAGTAATTGAGTGCTGGTTGAATTATTAACTCCTCAAATTGCTCGTTCTTCAAATTCTACAACTCAACTCTCTCCTCATAACTTAGAAAGCGAAGTCCTTGTGATCGCAGCTGGCATATACGAAAAACCTAACATTTGATAAATAAAATTGGATTGATAAGATAACTAATCTAAATGACATTATGAAAAATTGGATTGATAATAAAATAAAATAAAATTGGATTGATAATAAAAAGTTGATGGTATACTAAAAATTGATAGTATACTAAAAATTATGAAGAAGTATTTCTTTTTATAGAAATAAAATAAAATACTATATTTTAAAGAAAATAGATAATATATAATTTTTAATATTCTTGAATTGTGTGAAATAATAAAAGTTGCAGTGATCCACTAGCTAGAACTTTTTGAATTGTACAATAGTTAAATTGATGAATAAACAAATGGTAATTTGTTAAGCAATTGATCCACTAAAATATAACATAAATAAAATGTAAATACAACACATGAAAAAAAAACTAAAAATTAATATTAAGTCAGGTTTGAATCAACATAGTAACGCATCAACAATATTAACACAAAATAATTGTTATTTTTTAATAGGTTGAATTTTCAGAACATATTGTAATAACTCAGTTTTTTTGGAATAAATGAATTATAAAAAGATGAACCGCAGACGATCCACTTAAATCACATCAAAAGTGGTGTGTACAATAATCCACAAGTGAATCAACAATTTAACTCATGAAAAAGAACCACAAGCGGTTCAATAATATTTTATTATTATAAAATCAGAAACTCATCTTGATGAAATTAATGTTTCAATTCTGTTTTTTTTTTTCCTTCTTTTTTTGCTCTTTTCTGGGTTCTCAATTTGGACCCCGAAATATTAAATATTATTATAGGACATAATTGTAAGTTGATTCATGATTGTAAGTTGTAACAATATGAACGAGGTCGCAATCTGTCCTAAATTTGTATCGTAACTAGGATTTAACCCGCGCTAATTATAGCGCGAAGTAATTTTTTTTAAAGAAATTGTTTTGAAATTTAAGAAAATTGTTTTTATCTAAAATTTACAATATGGCTAACTAATGATTATATATAAAACTATCAATTTGTAATAATTTATCTATTTAACCCGTTTTGTAGTGAATTAAAATATTATTCGGGATAATCCGTAAAAACTTATAATATTGAAAACATAACTCTAATATACAGTGTTAAATGACTCTAGTTTTTGTGGTTAATTTACGAACTCTTAAAAAAATATAGTTTTATTGTGTCTAATTTTTTAATTTTGTTTTGACATATATTCAAATAAAATATAATAAATTATAGTGAAAAATATAGC
>PKML01077420.1:45347-117694 GCA_002933935.1 Eutrema yunnanense | reverse complement strand
TTTAGGATTCGCAAAGAGATTTGGAATTCCTAGGATTTAGATTTAGATAGTTTTCGCAACGAGAGTTGGTTAGCTATATTTTAGTGTTTTGAGTTCAAGAGCTGCGCTAAATCTGAATCCGGTTAGTTAGTTTATCTGCATTCATTGATTTCCTGAGAAAAACCCTGAGCCTATATTTCTCAATTGATTTACAACTCCTTTAATTTCTGCATTGCTTTTAATTACAACTGTTTGGCTTAGCGTAATTCGACACTTCATAATCTATTGTGTGATCTCTGTGAGTCTTCTGTGGTTCGACCCCTAGCTATACTATTACAACTGCTTTAGTACTTTAGGGTATTAAATTGAGCATATCAGTTCCCTTCCTGCGGTGAGTGTCGGCCCTGTTGGTCTAGGCCAGGGATCGATTCCCCGCGGGAACGAAATTACCAGGACAAGCATTTGGCCAAGTGGGGCATTATAAATGGGCTGTGTCACTCCCACCCGGGAGATTAGTCTGGGCATTTAGGCTTAGGTTTACTCCCGGGGGCCGAAAGGCATAAAAAAAAAAAAAATTGTTGGAGTTATCACTTATTTATAATGCCTTTGATAGCGATGAGAATATGATTAATTTATAATTTGCTCGTCAGAGTCTCTTCTCGATCTATTAATTTATCATCTTATGTATATGTTACTTTTTTTTTTTGGGAAATTCAGGGTCATCCCAGATCTATGGAGGGGCCCAGACTAATCCATAGGGGAAAGACAACCCACGGATAGACCCATTCCCGGGTATTCAAATGGGCCGTAAGCAATGAACCCATATCCGTGTGGGTGTCCAAGAGAGAATGTTGTAGTTGCTTGAGTTCAAACTCAGGTCGAAAATTGTTATGCACTCCACACAGGGGCGGCTCAATAGATACGGAGTCCCTGTGCGATTCGTACAAAATGGACCCTTTAATAATCATATTTACATTTTTAATAACCATTATGTAAAAGTTTCTACCTACATTTGCATCTCATAATAATAACCACTACGTCTAATTATTCAACTAAACAACATTGCCCTCCTAACATGTTTAGAAGAAAAATCATCAATAAAGCTTTCCACATCTATTCCTTCCATAAGATCATTCTCGATTGCCATCAAAGCTAACCCATTGAGTCTCTCTTGTGTCATAGTTGTCCGCAACTACGACTTCTGTAATTAAGCAGAGCAACGATGATGAAGAAGAAAAGACATTGGGCCACAACAAAACCAATTCAGGCCCAATTACTAAAACACAAGATCAAAGCCCAAAACAAATTATGAAGAATCCCACTTGTTTACAACTACAGTCGTCGTCTTCCTCACCTGTAATTGGATCCTTGCAACAAGGATTTATGTCTAGAATGCAGCGACAAACTAGCTAGAGAGAGCTGTCAAATAGTACTCACATAGCTAGATTGTTGACAGATGTAATTGGATCCTTGTATCTAGGATTTAGGTCTAGAATGTTCTCCTTAGTGGATAAAAGGGAACGATGTCTAGCCGTTGTCTGATGGAGAAAATACAGTGAAATATTCAGTCCAAAAAGAAATTTCTTCTTCTTTAATTCACAACTTCAACAATTTTAGCTTTGAAAAACTCATTTCTGCAGAAGCAACAGTTATTGGAATAGTTAGTAAGATTCTATAAGCAATAACCGCATTTGGAAAAAAATTGAACTTTTTAAAAAAGTTCAATAGATCAATTGCTCCCATCTTTTCTTTTGGAAGTAACCCCTTCAATAATTTTAACTCCACAAAAAGATCATATCCATTGACATCTAACACTTCATCTTTCCGTAAAACACTTTCAAGATTAGAACAACAAGATTTCAAAGGAGAATCATCTAGTGATTGTAACCTAATTGAATTGAACAAAAAGCCAAAAATATTTTCATATAATTGATATTGCTCAAACCTATAATTGATATTGCTCAAAGATTTTCATATAATTGATTTAGGATTCCAATTTCGTTTTTTTGTTTTTTTTTCACTAGGTTCAACAGCATTTGTTTTTTTTGTTTTGAATCGATGGTTCAACAACATTTGAATTTCCCGTATTATTTCTATCAACGAATGCTTCCCCAATATCCTGATTACCATCAATATCATCCTTTGCTAAATTATCAGCACTTTCATATATTTGAGATCTTGGTTTCATAAATTTATCTAACGAACCTCTCTGAGAATTGATAAATTTATCTAATTCTGCTTTTTCATTTCTTTTTTCACATCCAGTTTTGTGTCTCTTGTTCATAGTTAAAACAATTTGTGGACAGCCCAAAACCACCAATAAATAATAGAAACAGAAATCAAACTTAACAGATAAAACCTGCAACTCTAGAAGATTTGAAGATGTTGGATATTGAACAAAACCAGAGAAAGTTCCTAAAGATATTTTGTTTTAACGGTAGAATAGTGAACATTCTAGAATGAAATTACTTGATTAAATAAATAATATTGACAAATATGGGCCCTAATAAAAAAATGAAACAAATAAATATGGGCCCTTAAAATTTCCAAAAAAAATGGGCCCTGATCATTTGCTCCGGTGGCACCGGTTCAGAACCGCCCCTGACTCCACACCCCCATGTTCTTACCACTAGCCCACTTAAATCCGGACAATATGATACTTTCAAACACCAATTTCTTTACAAAAATAAACTTTCAAACACCAATTTTTTTTTTTTTTTTTTGTCAACTCCTGAGGGTTTCAATTTGATTGGTTCATTCCTGTTTAGCCTAAAATGAATGTAACACTTGCCGCCATGGAACATGTAAAACACACGGCAACAAGTGCCAATTTAAAGTAATGATTAAGAATTGAATTCGAATTTGTGCCTAACTTTTTAAAAATATTGAACTGATGGACTAAAATATATAGGATTATTTATATTTTAGCTGTCTAATTTGTTGTCCAGGACAAAATCTCCGCTCTCAACGTCGTTGCATATGAAGCTGACGCTTGTAAAATGTTCCAAGAATATATCGTTTAGATAGCTTTCTTGGGTTCCAAGTACTCTGGATAACTTATTAGGTCAATGACCCGTTCGTGTGGAATAAAATTGCTTTGGACTAGACTATTGTATATATACTATATTTTTATAACAAGGACTAGACTAAATACCTGTGTTCTACTTTTGTTGAATGTTTATTTATATGTTGATAAATAAATAAAAATAAAAAGATGGATCAAATGTATTTATTATTCTATTGTTTATTATGATGCAAAATTGAAAACCAGTTAATGTTTGATGAACATCTTTCAGTTCCTTTCCTTAACCTATATACCCTGCTCTTATTAATTTCGTTAGGAAAACACCTCTGAATGTTTTTTCTAAATCTTTTAAGTAATTTTTGTTTCAACAAGTCTTTTAAATAACATGTACATATGATTATTATTATTTTTATTTTTATTTTTATTTTTTTTTGATAACCTAGGCTGTCCGATCGACATTCTACTGGAGAGATGGAGACTGACTACCACATGCCAAACCAGTAAGACTTCGCGCCTTCCGACTATTGCCTAGAGTGAGTTGGTCCAACTGACAAAGCTTTCTCACGGGTTTTCAACTGGGCCGGAGTCCAGTGCCAGCTTCCACACATGGTCGTGATAAATGTTTCGAACACCAGCGTAGAGGAGAAATCGAACCCGAGTTCCCCGTTTGTGGAACGATCCCACCTCCCCACTACCATTCGACCACGCCCATGTGGACAATGTACATATGATTATGAATTACATATATATGTAATAGAATTCATAATATATGTAACATATGATTATGAATTACATATATACTTAGCACACTCAATATAATGAGGTTGATTCAGTCATTAATATAAAAGTAGTGTTAATGTATTCAATATTAGTTTTTAAACTAATAAAGTATTTTAAACGGTTAACTTCTAGAGCGTCGTTATTTTAAATGATTACTCAAAACATTAACATAGAGATCGCCTTAATATTAATGAAAACTGCCATTATTTGGTCTACATACCTGAAATGCTCAAAAATGGGACGACCTGGATGCATTCAGATAACCTTATAAGGTGTTTTACCAGCGCATGATTATTTGAAACAAAAATTATTTAAAAGATTTAGAAAAAACATCTCTCCAGTGCATGATTAGAGAATTATACCAGCGGTTAGGATAATCTTATTCACATGATTGTACTTTCACGAAATGATGCAACATGAATTTTTTCTCTTTCGTTTTGCATTCCAAAGTTCCATCTACCTAATTTGGATGGAACGTAAACGAAGATGTACACGATGTCGATGATTAGGCTTGTGAGCACCATCGATAAATCGGTCCGTGATAAACTCATTTATTTTCGCTATCAAAGAAACCACCGCTACGACTATCTTCTAAAGGTTTGGTTCCACAATTAAGTGATGTTCTCACTTACCAATGCAAAATTAAATAATTTTTTATTATTTTTGACCAATTACATTTTATAGACTATTTGTTCATTGATTCAGATGAATAATAAATGCGGTTTTAGTATAGCAAAAAATAAAAATTAATTGTTTCCTTAATTTGTATGCATACTACTAAAACATCACTTAATTCAGAACAGAGGGAGTAGAAAAAAAGGGGGTAAAGCGGTGAAAAATTGTATTTGGGGTATTAAGAATAGGAGAGAGATATGAAGAATATTTTTATATGAATTGGGGCTTGTGAAGTTAAGGTCCCTGTAATTATAACTAGGTCTATATGTCCCTTGTCCTAATGAATCATTCAACGCACTATCTTCTTCTTCATTCCTTCCTTCCTCTTCTTGTCAAGAGGTCAATGATGGCAGACTAACCTCCAAAATCTCAAGCTTTGTAGATTACTTCAAAAGAAACTTCTCCAATAACTATGCAGCTTCAGTTTTCGTGGATTCCTCAGCTCCTAATTCATAAACTTTAATGCCTCACAAGTAGGATTCTTTTTTTTTCCGGCTGATCCTTGTTTTCATACTCTCTTGAAATTAGAATGCTTTGAGTTCTGCAATTGAAAAACAAAACCAAAAAAAGCAATTTGAGTTTCTGGGTTTTCAAATTCTTGAAATTAGATTGTTTTAAAGTTCTTAAATTTCTCCTTCTCTGTTTGAACAAAATCTGTGTTATGTCATTGTTTGCTTTTCTATCTAAACCCAAAATCAAGCTTTAAAATTCAATTAATGGGTGCGGGCCACTCACCTAGTTATATATTATGGGACCAGTTGATTGTAAGTTTTTTTTTGTTTTTTTGGGATAAAATTTGATCGATAGTTGTAAAAATATGAACGAGTTCGCAATCTGTCCTAAATTTGTATCGTAATTGACTAACGAAACTTCTTTCAGAAAAAAACAAAGCAAAATTGACTAATGAAAATTGTGACACAAAAAGAAGAAATAAAAAATTCACGAGAAAACGAGAAAATGGAATTTTACGTTTATGACGAGAAAACGGAATTTTACGTTTTTGACGAGAAAGCGGGATTTTACGTTTTTGACGAGAAAATGAGATTTTACGTTTTTTACGAGAAAACATGATTTTACGTTTTTGAAGGGAAAACATGATTTTACGTTTTTGGCAGAAAAACGAGATTTTACGTTTTTTGCGGAAAAACGAGATTTTCCGTGTTTGACGGAAAACGGGATTTTACGTTTTCGACAGAAAAACGGGATTCTATATTTCTGACGAGAAAACTGGATTTTATGTATTTGAGGGAAAAACATGATTTGATGTTTTTACGGGAAAATGAGATTTTACGTTTTTAGCGGAAAAACGAGATTTTACGTTTTTCGCGAGAAACATGATTTTACGTCATTTGGAATATGCAGTTCTCTTCTATCGGGATGACGATTACTCTAAGAGCAATAGCGGTATTTATTATTTATTATTTATTATTTATTATTTATTATTTATTATTTATTATTTATTATTTATTATTTATTATTTATTTTGTTTAACGTTTGCTTGACGGAGGTATGTTTTGCAAGTTATTTTGGAGGTGAATAGATTGACTTGTATTTTCCAAAATTAGGGGGTATTCTTGCAAAAACAATAAAAATCATAAGTTTTTTTTGCAGAAAACCCTTGTTTAATTATTGTTTTTGAGGGCCTTCCGGGTCACTTCCCGAATACTTCTATATACCAAAATATGAGCTTTCTATTTTGGAAAGCAGAAAAGGTAGGTCTAGCAGAACCTAAAAAAGATGTATATCCTTTAATACTTTGGTACATTTGGAAAGCAAAAAATGACAAGGTCTTCAACGGAAAAGAGAATTCTCCAGAAGACACCCTCCAACATACGACCCTGGAGACGGAAAGTTGGAGAATCGCAAATCAAAAGGAAGATGAAGAAGATGAGGTGTTGTTTCCACAAGACCCTAACGTCTCAGGTACCCCTTTGTTGGACCCCTGGCCTCCGACCTGTCACATAGATGCCTCTTGGATCGATCATGGACCGGTTAGTGGATTAGGTTGGTGGTTCAAAAACAGGGGGTACGAGTTCTTCGGACAAAAATGTTGTCGTAGAAGCCTCTCGGCCTTACATGCTTAGATGGACGGTCTCCTCTGGGCTATGGAATGCCTAAGAGAAAGATAATTTTCCTCGATACATTTTGAGACGGATTGCTCGGATTTGTTAAACACGATAGAGAATCCGGCGGATTGGCCCGCATTTATTTTAGAGCTCGACTCCTTCCACGTCCTTAGAGAGTCTTTTGTAACCTTTAGTTTATATCTTATTCCTCGAGCTTTAAATGTTTGTGCCGATACTCTTGCAAAAAATGCTCGAACACGAGGTTTATTGTTTTCCCATGTATGTCATAACGAGCTAGCGGTTGATGCTCCACGGATCATCCCTACTAGTCAAATGTGATGTAATAGATGGTTAGTTGACAAAAAAAAATATTATTGTTTTTGAGGCATGAGCTTTGTGGTAAAGGAAACCCCTCTATTGTTTGTATAGTAAATGAGCTATTAAATTTAGATTGGACTATTTTTGTCATTTTAAATTTTTGGCTGAACCTGATCCATCTGGATGATTCTCTCGGATTCAGTCAGTTTTTTTAGGATAAATTTTTGAAACTCATCTAGATACTTCATCTGAATGATTCGTTTAATACAATTAAATGAACATCATTTATAGCTTCATCTAGATGGAGCATCCATATGAACATGACCTAAGTATTTTTATTTCTCACGTGAGTGGTCCATCGAAAGTAAAAATCAGACGATTGTTTTACAAACTTGCATCCAACTTCATTGTAAGATTTTGTATTATGATCAAATACCAAACATATCTAAAAATTAAACAACTACATTTCCGTCACATTATTCTCTTAACAAGATAAGTTAACTACCTATAAAATTCAATTAATGCCCGCACAAAATGTGGGCCACTCACCTAGTTATATATTACGGGACCAGTTGATTGTAAGTTTTTTTTTCTTTTTTGGGATAAAATTTGATTGTAAGTTGTAACAATATGAACGAGTTCGCAATCTGTCCTTGTATCGTAATTTGATTAAAGAAAATTCTTTCAGAAAAAACCAAAGCAAAATTGACTAATGAAAATTGTGACACAAAAGAAGAAGTCAATTTCAGTTTACGTACAAAAAAAGGCAACTACAGTTTTAAAAAGGGAAATTGTAAAAAAAACGAATTTTAGCTATTCAAAACATGAATTATCGTATAAATAGTTTAAATAATCAATTTTTGTTGATTTTACATTTAAATCACAAATTTTTGTTGATTGAATCAAATTAGACACGACATTAAATCGATAAACGAGGTTAAAAACTCGTTGTAAATCACAGTTAATTGATACGACGTCATTTTTTCTTTTTCTTAAAACTTGATTTAAAAATGATTAATTTATTTGGGATTTAAAAATGACTAATGGTTGGGATTTAAAAATGACTAATTTACAATTTGAATTCGGAAAGAGGAACAGAGTTTGACACTAAAATAAACTCGAATTTATTTGGGCTTAATCCCTAATATTAATTTAAATGTAACTGTAAACAATCTTTATAGGGTATCTAGCTACCAAAAATTGCCACACTACAATTATTTCATATATAATTATACTTGGAAAAAGTTTTGACTAAACTTGGAAAGAAAATGTATATATTCCTTAATCAACCATAAAGATTAAAACTTGTTTTTCTTAATTTGTTAACTGTAATTATAACTATGTCTATATGTCCCTTGTCCTAATGAATCATTCAACGCACTATCTTCTTCTTCCTTCCTTCCTTCCTTCCTTCTTCTTCTTGTCGAGAGGTCAATGATGGCAGACTAACCTGCAAAATCTCAAGCTTTGTAGATTACTTCAAAAGAAGCTTCTCCAATAACTATGCAACTTCAGTTTTCGTGGATTCCTCAGCTCCTAATTCATAAACTTTAATGCCTCACAAGTACGATTCCTCATACTCTCTTGAAATTAGAATGCTTTGAGTTCTGCAATTGAAAAACAAAAACCAAAAAAAAGCAATTTGAGTTTCTGGGTTTTCAAATTCGTGAAATTAGATTGTTTTAAAGTTCTTAAATTTCTCCTTCTCTGTTTGAACAAAATCAAGCTTTAAAATTTGATTAAAAATTATATGAAGTTAATTAAAACGTGCCGTTTCACTTCACATTGTTCGTCACGTTCATCGCACACAAAATCAGATCACCATTTTCAGTATTTTGTTCACCATCGTTTCTCCAACCTTCCTTCACGTTTCTTCTCTCTTCCAATCACAATGTCTCGAAATTTTCGTTTACAAAACTCGAAAAAACCATCTCTTTTTAAGAAAGAAGAAATCAAGCTACGTTTTTTAATCTCTTATGTGTTTAGCTGGCTGCTTTGCATCTGAGCTTAGCTACTTTCTCTTTTGTGTCTTATTTTAAGGCTGTGGAATCTCAAGATGAGTGTGAACCGGCGAAATTGGCTCAAACATGGATCTAATCTAAGATTGGTGGTCTTAGTACTCCTTTGCTTGGGTTGTGATGTTGGTTATGGTCAATTTGAGGACACCAATGAGTTCGAGAATCCGGCTGTTCTTCCGCTCGTTACGCAGATGGTTTATCGTAGGCTCTCTAATAGCACTGCTGCTCTTAATAGCGAGTTCGGTACAAGAGCAAAGTTCTGCGTCAAAGACCCGTTAGTTTTCTTGCTCCTTAAAACTATGTTCTTGAAGTTTCTTTGACTTCCTTTGGTTTCTAATTTTGGAACATCAAATGTCTCATTTTTCAGCTTACTATATTGTTTCTTTACTAAGATATTCAGGCAGTGGGAAGTTCGATTCTTGGATCTTAGATATCTTTGATGCTTTGATAAAAAAAAAAGAAGAAGATATCTTTGATGCAATGATATCTTCATTTGCTTAACATTTGGTGCTTTAGGTGAAATGTGTTGTCTTTTAGTTTACATAAAGTCTTGAGATAAGTTTGATCCCTTTTGTTGGAATCAAAATCTCAGGGATGCTGATTGGAATAGAGCTTTTAATTTCTCCACCAACTTGAATTTCGTGTCTTCGTGCATTCTGAAAACCCAAGGTACAGGCTTTTTACTCAGTAGGAATCAAACAGCTTACTAATTGGTGGTTGACAAAAGATGAAAAGAGCCATTGTATTGGACTTTATATCTTTATTTTGTTTGATTATTATCGTTCTTGGAGTTTATCTGCTCACATAAATTTCATATCTTTGTGTGTTTCTTTAAAGCTTGAATTATTTATGTACAAGTTTCTGACTCTTTATTTTTCGGTTTGGAACAGGTGATATTAGTAGGCGTATCTGCACTGCAGCAGAGATGAAGTTTTATTTTAATGACTTCCTCAATAAATCGAGTAACCCGGGCTACGTGCAACCGAATGAGAATTGTAACTTGACTTCATGGGTCTCTGGTTGTGAACCTGGATGGAGCTGCAGTGTCGATCAAACCGAACAAGTCGACCTACAAAACTCGAAAGATTTTCCTGAAAGAACAAGAAACTGTATGCCTTGCTGCGAAGGGTTTTTCTGCCCCCGTGGCCTCACTTGTATGATACGTAAGTAATTCAAAACCGTTTCATTGATAGCTAAAGCTTCTTTCATATATATTTATATGGTCTAAATTTGTGTTCTGTTTTGAAAAAGCTTGCCCTCTTGGTGCCCATTGCCCCTTAGCTACCCTTAACAAGAAAACAAGCTTATGTGAGCCGTAAGTCTGATCTCATCTTAGATATAGATTCTAATATGACACATGTGATGTTATTGCTGGATAAGATGTTGAAATGTCAAATCTATAGGTATACTTATCAGTTACCACTAGGACGACCAAACCACACTTGTGGAGGTGCAAATGTATGGGCTGATATCAAAAGCAGCGGCGAAGTATTCTGTTCCGCGGGATCATATTGTCCAACCACCACTCAAAAAGTACCTTGTGATAGTGGGTATTCATTTTCTTGTCCCTTTAAGCTCTCTGTTCAATCCTGATAAATTATCCTGCAACTTTTGCTACTGTGCTATATCAAATTAATAATTACGTTTTCTTCGAACTGTTTTTAGTTTAACTGGTTATACTTTTATGTTGATTCAGGCACTATTGCCGAATGGGGTCTACATCTGAGAAACGTGAGTCTTCGAATATCCATTGATTGTTTTGGTTGTCACATAACCATTTCCATCTGCTAATCTCTTAACTTCTTGTCTTGCAGCCTGTTTTAAGTTAACATCTTGCAATCCCAACACAGCAAATCAGAACATGCATGCATTTGGGGTTATGGTTATTGTAAGTTTTTTCCAGTTATTATTAGTTATTAATGAATATCCAAGATTAAGCTTGTTTACAAAGAGAGATGCTTTCAACTTGTTTGTGCAGGCTGCTGTGAGTACTATTCTACTCCTTATATACAATTGTTCTGATCAAATCCTAACGACGAGGGAGAGGCGGCAGACGAAATCAAGGGAAGCAGCTGTGAAGAAAGCGAAGGCTAATCAGAGATGGAAAGTTGCTAGAAGTGCTGCTAAAAAGCATGTGAGTGAGATACGTGCGCAAATAACTCGGACGTTTTCAGGTAAAAAAGCTAGTAATGATGGGGATACTCACAAGATGTTGGGTCCTGGGTACTCTTCTGAGGTAGACTTGTCCATATATTCAAGTCCTGCGAGTTCCTCTGCTGCGCAATCTAGCTATGAGATGGAGGATGATGCAGCCGCCAGAAGTAATGAAAGAGCAAGTGTTGAAACAGAAGGAAAGAGAGTAAAAGAGCATAAAATCAAGAAATCACAGAGCCAAATCTTCAAGTATGCGTATGAGCGGATCGAGAAGGAGAAAGCCATGGAGCAAGAGAATAAAGAGCTTACCTTTTCAGGAATAGTAAACATGGCTACTTATTCTGAGATGAGGAAGAGGCCTCTCATGGAGCTTTCTTTCAAAGATTTAACTCTTACCTTGAAATCCAATGGTAAGCATCTGTTGAGATGTGTCACGGGAAGCATGAAACCAGGGCGTATCACAGCTGTGATGGGTCCATCAGGAGCAGGAAAGACAAGTCTTCTTTCTGCTTTGGCTGGGAAAGCCGTTGGATGCAACTTGAGTGGTTTGATTCTTATAAACGGGAAGGAGTTATCAATCCATTCATATAAGAAAATTATTGGTTTTGTCCCACAAGATGACATTGTCCATGGAAACTTGACAGTTGAGGAAAATCTTTGGTTCCATGCTAAATGCAGATTACCTGCGGGACAATCAAAAGCCGACAAAGTTCTTGTGGTTGAGAGAATCATCGACTCTTTGGGGCTACAAGCTGTGAGGAGTTGTTTAGTTGGTACCGTAGAGAAGCGGGGAATCTCAGGAGGGCAGAGGAAACGAGTGAATGTGGGTTTGGAAATGGTAATCGAACCTTCGATTTTGTTCTTGGACGAACCTACTTCTGGCTTGGATAGTGCCTCATCACAGCTTCTTCTTAAAGCACTTCGGCATGAAGCCCTCGAGGGAGTCAATATTTGCATGGTTGTTCACCAACCAAGGTAATGAAACTGTTTAGAGGAAATGTCTTTGAAGTTCTTGATTCATAATGTTTCTTTATTGCAGTTATACTTTGTTCAGAACGTTCAATGATCTAGTACTTCTAGCGAAAGGTGGCCTTACTGTTTACCACGGATCGGTCGACCAAGTTGAAAAATACTTCTCGGGTCTTGGAATAAATGTACCTGAACGTATCAACCCTCCTGACTATTACATAGACGTATTGGAAGGAATTGTGATTTCAAATTGGAATTCTGATGTTGGCTACAAAGAGCTTCCTCAAAGGTGGATGCTTCACAAAGGGTACACGGTTCCATTAGATATGCGGAACAACAGTGCTGCTGAACTTGAAACGAATCCAGACGTTGGGAACAATTCGAATGATAATGCAGAACAAACGTTTCTGAGAGAGCTGTGGGGAGATGTGAAGAGTAATATCAGGTTGCGTCGTGATAAAATACGGCATAACTTCTTAAAGACGAGAGATTTATCCTACAGAAGAACCCCTACTGTGTGGCTGCAATACAAATATTTCCTTGGAAGGTATACTTCTTTACATTCTCCACGAGACTTTCTTGCTGATTCGTGGATGTTAAGCGGATTAATGTTCTTGATTTCAGGATAGCTAAGCAGCGAATGAGAGAAGCTAAATTACAAGCCACAGACTATTTGATCTTATTGCTAGCTGGAGCCTGTTTAGGATCACTGATCAAAGCAAGTGATGAGAGCTTTGGAGCTCCTGGTTATATCTACACTATTATTGCCGTTTGTAAGTTGGAAACTTCTTTCCGTACAAGTAATTGAGCAATTTCCTTCATATTCTTATTTTGCTTTTTCTTCCTCCCTCAGCTCTTCTGTGCAAAATAGCAGCTTTAAGGTCATTCTCACTAGACAAGTTACATTACTGGAGAGAAAGTGCTTCGGGGATGAGTAGCTTGGCTTGTTTCCTTGCCAAAGATACAATAGACTGTTTCAATACACTTGTCAAGCCATTGGTTTATCTCTCCATGTTCTATTTCTTCACAAACCCAAGATCCACATTTTTCGATAACTATATCGTTTTGGTATGCCTCGTATATTGTGTGACTGGTATCGCTTATGCGTTGGCTATCTTCCTCCAACCGGGCTCCGCCCAGCTGGTGAGTTTTCATTTTGGCTTCCCTTGCAAAGAGAAGAATCTGATATCTCTGCCTACTCTAAACTGACAAACTTCTCGGGTCTTTGCAGTTTTCTGTTCTTCTTCCAGTAGTTTTAACACTTGTTGCAACTCAACCGAAGAATAGTGAAACCATGAAGATCATAGCTGATTTATGTTATCCAAAGTGGGCTTTGGAAGCATTTGTGATTGGAAATGCTCAAAGGTATGAAAATAAACATTACATATTCCTGTCTGAAAAGCTCGGTTTGGTTCATATATATCGGGTTTTGCTTTTGGGTTTCAGGTACTATGGAGTATGGATGATTACCCGATGTGGATCGCTTATGAAGAGTGGCTACGACATTAATAGATGGAATGTATGTATAATGATATTGATTCTCATTGGTGTGGTCACTCGTAAGATCGCCTATGTTGGGATGATTATGCTTCAAAAGAAGTGAAGAAAGGTGTTTCATATGGCTCTGAAGCTTCGAGGCAGGAGAGAAGGTTATAGCTTAATTTGTTGTGTTTTTTCAGATCCAAGAGCAAGTGTTGGCATGTTTGATTAGTTAATCTATAAGGTCCTTTTAAAAATCTTGGCTTGTTCTTAGATTTTGGCATAGAACCGAACTCAAACTTGACCAAAAACTTGTTCAATCTTCTTGTGGATGTTGAAGTTGACTATGTTTCTAATCAATTTTTGGATATAAAAGGTTTTAATTTTGTAAAAAGAAACTTTTACGATACAAGTGGTAAGAAATATAAATACAAGTTTTTTTTTTTTGGTCAAATATTATTGGGATTGTTATTTGCAAAAAAATACTTATCAAATTAACCATCTGTTCATACTTTTGCCTCCGGGGATCTAATAATTTTGAGTCTTTGACTTAGTAATCTAATATAAACATCAGATGACAAAAAAAAACAAAAAACAAAAACCCATCGGTCCATACATATCCTTAAGTTTATTCGATACTATAAGAGTGATAAATAGGCACTCATAATTTTGATTAAGTTGGCCATAACTTTCTTTTTTTTCCCATATTTCACCAAAGTAAAATATAATGTAGCGACTCTTTATTTTGTATCGTTGTCGAAAATATAAATTTTAGATTTCCTTTATTAATAGGATTCCCTTCCCTTTATTAAGCTAATACGCGGAGATAAAACAAATATTTAGATTTTAAAATTGATAATTCGAGTAACTATAATCCATATAATTAGATTCTAAATTAAGATCCCGTTAAGTTATTCACAAATTACGTTTTAGGATTCGCAATTAAGAAATTAGAAATTGATCCATATTATCCCATAAATATGATAAGCAATCCTTCTAAATAAATAATAAGGTTCTAAGAATATAATTTTCATTATATTGTACTTTCTGTTTTTTTTTTTACTTCTTTCTATTAAGTAATTTCCATTTTACAAAATATACTTATATTTAAAATTGATAACCCGCATAATTATGATCCATATAATTAGATTATAAATCAAGATCCCGTTAAGTTATTCACATAGCCAAAAATCTGATAAACAATCTCTTTACTAAATAAATGATAAGGTTCTAAAAATATAATTTATATTACATGGTAGTTTCTGTTTTTCTCTTACTTTACTTTTTTTTATTTAGTAATTTTTCATTGAAAAAACACAAGTTATTTTTTTCTTTCTTTTTGAGATAAATAAATAAGAATAGAAAAAATTATGTTATTACATAAACATATGTTACGATCTAAGTTAACAACACATATCACAATCTGATTAATTATAATTATTTCATGTGTCGCGCTAACGTGATGATGATTATCAACAAGATAGTAGCGACTTGTAAAGTTGATGATGATTACACTATTGTTTTCTCGAACTGACAAATGATTAAGTTAACTAATTATTGATGATCATTATTAAAGTGCACACAAAAGAATTAGATTCTTCAATCCAAAGAATAATAATGATGACGTGGCGAAAGTTGATTGGTGATACAACATTTGCTCGCATTGGATTTAGAACCTCTGAAGCTGTGCCTTTAATTGAGAAGACAGCGAAGCCAAAAACCACTTTTCCTTTTTCGTTATGCCCCAAAAAAACCAGACCTTTATTTGTCACAATCATCAACACCGATTCATCGTCATCTTCAACTCGGTCTTGATCTTCTTCTTCTTCTTCTCCTTTCTACCGACAACTAATATTTTTGTCTCAAGATTCCGAATAATCTCTCTTTTTTCTTGTTCGATTTCTGAAAAGAAAGTTTGCGACTTTGATTGGCTCCGATGAAGCTTCGACAAACCCAGGGTTTTGTCTGAATCATTGTGGTCTGTTTCCGAGAGATTTTTGTACTTGAAGGGTTTAAGGAGAAGAAGAACATAAATGGGTTGTGCTGGATCGACACAGTCTCAAGGAGAAGGTGAGAGACCACTCTGTTATCTCTCGAATCTCTCTTATGGTTGTTTTATTTTCTGGATTTGGGCGAAAAGATATCAATTTTATTTTGTTCCGTTAGAGAAGATAAAGATGCGGATCTTCTATTTTTAGATGTGGTTTTCTATGGAAAAAAAGTCGATTAAGAGAAACCCTAGATGTGTAATCGTGATGTTGGAATGTTCCTTCCTCCAACCATATTGTTACTTTGTTTGTTGACATTAGGGTTTAGGTTTTATCTAATCTGATAAGGTTAATTTCAGTTCCAAATTTTTACATGAAGCTGGTGTTATCCTCTAATTGATCTCCGTGGTGTTTAGTCTTCTGTCAAATTTTGATCTCCATGAGGGATTTTCAGTTGGACCAGACAAAGCTAGTGTTCAGATGCTGTGTGTGTGTGTGTGTTTTCATGTCTATGTGCCTCATTATGATTGGCTTATTCTTATGGAAAGAAACTAAGTGATGAATCTACACCGATAAGGCTAGTTTCTATGAATTGATTTCTTTATTATCCTAATTGGGCACTAGTATGATGAATGCATATATATATATATGGTTTGATGATAGACATAGAGATCCATAAAATGGAATGTTTTATGCATCAGGGTAGATAATTTTGTTGCTGGTTACAGGATCAGTGAAGAAAATTAGGAAGCCGAAACCGTGGAAACATACCCAACCGATCACAAAAGCTCAGCTTATGCAACTGAGAGAAGAGTTTTGGGACACTGCTCCTCACTATGGCGGTAGGAAAGGTAATTCATACTTGCCTTGTTTCTTTTTTTTTTTTGAGTGGTGGTTTCGTTTTATACCATTGATTACAAAAGAAATTAAGGGTTTGTAGAAAAAGGTAATAGTGATTAGGAGGGTGGAAAATAAAAAACAAAGTTTTGTAAGGGCTCTACCGGGTTCGAACCGGTGACCAGTCAATTGCTCTGCCACTGAGCTAAGGACCCTTTTGTTATATAGTGATGATTAGCACATAAAGAAGATTATGGAATAGGCATTGACTTAATTGTAGGACTTCTTGAAAGGGGGATGAAATTAAATGTTGAATAGGAGTGAAAAAAATAGAGTTTTAAGGGCCCTACCGGATTCGAACCGGTGACCTATTGATCTGCAGTCAATTGCTCTACCACTGAGCTAAAGACCCTCTTATTGGTCTTCCTCACATGTATCTCATGAGGTTGAGAGTTTTGGTTTTTGAAACATTCTCCCCGTAGAAAAGTTTGATGCCATAGAACTGATATTAATATCCATTTGTTTGTATCTTAAACTCGGTAATCGCAGAGATATGGGACGCACTTCGTGCTGCTGCTGAAGCTGACATATCTCTTGCGCAAGCAATAGTGGACAGCGCAGGAGTCATTGTTCAGAACACGGATCTCACAACATGCTATGACGAGAGAGGTCAAAATTCAATTTTCTTTGCGATTGCTAAGCTGACATATCTCTTGCGTAAGAACAATCACAAGAACATACTCCTAACTAGTACTGTTCTTGCTCTGCAGGTGCTAAATATGAGCTACCTAAGTATGTTCTTAGCGAGCCTACCAACTTGGTGGAAGAAAATTGATTAAGATCAAGAACATTTTGATAAGACGAAAAAAAGAGAGAAGCAAAAATGTAAATCTTGTGTGTAAGTAGTTACATTAGGATTCTCTGGTTTTGTCTATTTAACACTTAAACAAAAAAAAATCCCCACTTTTCTCTCTCTGATTTGTACCTAAGAACTCAGATTGTTACTGAAATTCTGAAGACAGGTTTTTGGGTTTTCATCTTGATCTGTTATATACACAATTGGTGTGTATATTAATGCTCTGATGAGGTACTTTGATCAGTAATGGTCATGCTCATGCTTGTACTTATCTCGTTCCCTATCATTTCGTAATACTTCTTCATCTCGTTTATGTTCTCAAGTCTCTTTGTTTCTCTATGGATTGAAGCTTCTTCAAGCTTCTCCATTTCCACCATCTTCTTACCTTCCAACATCTTTACCACTTCAGACATCAGTGGTCTATCACTCGGATCCGTGCTTGTACACAGTATTACCACTTGAATCATGATCATTGCTTCTTCTCTGTTGTAATCTAATCCTAGTCTCGGATCCACCAGTTCCAACAGATTATTCTGCTCCCTCAAAACCTCCACCTGCAGAAACAAGAACAAGAATTTGAGCTTTTTCTTCATGGTTCTATGGAAGTTAGTGATGTAAAATATTATTACCCAATCAATAAGGTAGAGAGTATTGTTATTGGATCGTTCTGTCTTATTGCTTGTTCCATGAACAATCTCTAGAGCTACAATACCAAAGCTATAAACATCAGCTTTATCTGACAAATGTCCTCTCATGGCGTACTCTGGAGCCATGTAACCGCTGCAAAAATGTTGCGAAAATGATTTCCCATAACATTAACTTTTCTCATGGATGTTTTTTTTATTATTGATTCGACTTACAATGTTCCAGCAACTCGAGTGCTAATGTGAGTGTTGTCCTCTTCATTAAGCTTGGCAATACCAAAGTCTGATATTTTCGGATTCAATTCTTTGTCTAACAACACATTAGTGGCTTTGATGTCTCTGTGCACAATCTTTAGCCTCGATTCCTCGTGGAGATATGCTAGTCCTCTCGCTACCCCGATACAGATCTTCAGCCTTGTTGGCCAATCCAATCTCAACTGAGTTTCTTGTGGACCTTTATCAAGAAAGTGAAAAAAAAATTTGGTTGTAAATATAACTGAATTCAAATTTTTGATGGTGCTTTTAGGAAGCTAGTGTGTTACTAACCAAACAATGCTCGAGCGAGGCAGTTGTTTTCCACAAACTCATAGACTAACAAAAGCTGGTCTCCTTCAACACAACATCCATATAGTTTGACTAGATTCGGGTGGTGCAGAGCTGAGATCATGGCAATCTCATTCAAGAACTCCCGGTTCCCTTGTTTTGATCCTGTCGAAAGCTGTTTCACCGCGATTATTGTTCCATCGGACAACTTTCCCTGTAGTCATTAGTATAAACAAAACCATTTTTTGTCATCCATAAGACATCTTTTTGAGTTGTGATCTTTCTTTTAGTTTTTACCTTGTGTACAGGACCGAAGCCGCCTTCTCCAATCCTATTAGCTAAATCAAAGTTGTTTGTAGCGGTTTTTATTTGCCTCAACGAGAAAGAATTAATCATAGGATCCAAACTCTTGAAATCTGAGAGAAAAACAAAGCTCTAACCATTATTGGGAAACACATACATTAAGTAATATTATAGCATTTTTACTAGTCATTGTGAGTACCTCTTCCCGTTTGAGTTTTCGATCTCGAACGGCTTATTTTCAAGAGAATACCAATTAGAAGAAATATGAGAAGTATGAGAAATATGAACGCCATCACTGCAACTGCGTGGAAAGTAGTACTCATACCACTTCTAGGTGGTGGATCGAAATCTATTCGCATAAGTGTTACATTTTCGTTAGAAGTGAGATATTGAATGGAAAATTTGAAAATAGTTTTTGGTTTAGCATTGTTTACTTGGAACTACTGATATAGCAGATATGAGAGGACCATAAACATCGTCTGTGGGAATAACCGTAGTTCCTTTTCCGGCCCAATACAATCGTATCTCCAACTTTCCGTCTGTTATCTCGACAGGAAATGTCTTAATGACAACGTTTCCAACCCCTTTTGCTTCCTCAGCTATATTGAAATCCTTCACCTCGAGCTTTCTCTACATTATTTTACCAAAGTTTCAAAATTTTGGTCATGCTTTTTAGAAATTTAAGATCTATATAAGTTATTTTTGAGTTACCTGAATGTATATGTCGAAGAAGCGTCTACTCAAGCTTTGATAAGTATTGTTACCACTGAACATAATCTCGGCGAAATGGAGATTAACATTGTAATTTCCATTTCCAAGACACAATGCATAGTAAGAGAGTGATATGGCTGAGAGCCGAGCTTGCATATAAAGGCTAGAATCGACCACATTGAGCTCGGATGAGTTAGACCCGATTGTTACTCTCTCGGGAACATGTTTATCGTCTACGAAGACTCCTATGTTGCTTGAGAACCATCCATTTTGACTATCATATAAACTCTCAAGTCTATCGTATTTATCAGCTTCGTATATTGTCCCGTTGATTGCCACTTCATCTCCACCACAGTTTATATAAAGACCATTGAAATCTATAACACGATCGAGAAATATCGAGCATCGAATGAGACTAACGCACAAGACTAAAATTTCAATGACGGATTTGTATGCATGTATATGGACTTACTTTTAGGACAGTTGTAGCTTTTCATACATGAAACTCTGTAGCAAACAAAACATAGTTTATTCTTCTAGTGTATAGAAACAATAGGATTAATTGTGAATTGAAATGAATAATTCCGATGGTGTAATGATTTTCTTACACATCATTGTACTGGCATAGTGCATTATTGGCTGGATCTACTGAGAAATTGTTATAATTAAGATCACTACAAAATAAAATTCCAGTAACCAAAGAAATATGTTAATTATGATGAACCATATAAATTTTCCCAATGCACACTACAAAGATGTATGAGAAAACTCACATTCTATATCCTTTGTTTACCATCCAAATTGGGATTGACCCATTCAACATGTTTCCTGTAAGATATCTGTAAGAAGGAACTAATTCAAACCATATTCTCACTGATTACACAAAAATACAGAAAGAAGAGAAAGTTAGCATCATACATGTAACATCCGTCCCTAAGGTCAGAATACGTGCTAGGGATTGTTCCACTCAGTTTGTTGAAGCTAAGATCTCTGTAAGAAGATTAATACAAAGTTAGTTTAGTTTCGATTTCATCCTCGTATAGATTGATTATTATACTTGTAGATATACTAACAGGAGCTTTAAGGAGGTATAGTTTCCAAGATACGCAGGCAAATCTCCGGTTAGATTGCAGCTCCTAAGAATTCTACAATGACAAAAGAATAAAAAGTGAGTGTATTAGCTTTTTAATGTCCAAAAAAGGTTCCAAAAATGTAGTTTTACTCTAGGACTCACAACGTTTCCATCTTTGCCATGTTCTTTAGCGGTGGAAATGGAGATTCGTGTCCATTCATATCGCTGATTCTCCTAAAATTTTCAAGTATAATAGAGTAAATTCACATTGAAGACAATGTAAGTATGTAACAACGATGAAGCATGCATGTGTACATTGTTTTACATACAAGTCCTTTAACTCAGCGAGAGGAGCAATAGCAATGGGAATTGGTCCGACTAAACCACTTGCTTGAATAAACCTGAAATAACCACAACATTATAATTACTATATCAAGAATGTTTAGAGGAGGTAATGATCCGAAAACCAAAAAGAGATCTTACAGTCTCTCAAGTTTAGTCCAATTTTGGATAAAATCTGGAATTGTCCCTGTCAATTGGTTATCACTTACACAACTACACAAAAAAAAAAAAAAAATATCAGAATGATCTCCATATATATTTAGCAAAAAGAAAAAGAAAATGTTTACTAATCAAACAAGGATACTTACAAATCTCTCAAAGTGGTTAGTTTTGCGAATGTGGTCGGAATTTCTCCGATGAAGTTGTTTGAGCTAAGAATTCTATAAGAAAACAAATTAACTGAGGTTTCAAGTTTCAATAATACAAAACTAACATCTGACTGAAAACAAAACCATCCTTACATTTGCTGAATGTTTGGTAGATTCCCGAGCTCCGGAGGTAATTCTCCTGAAAGTTGATTGGCTTCCAAAACACTAGAATCGTAAATTTCAAAAAATAATAATTGAATAAGTTATTGCCAAACATAAACTACATGTAACACATAGCTTATAATTAGAATGAAAATTAGTATTGAACTCACAGGCTAGTAAGAGTTGTAATGTTTCCAACCTCCTTAGGGATTGGACCCGTTAATCGGTTTCCAAGAAGCGATCTATAATACATTTCATCAACATATATAGTTACTCCAATATCTATAAAACTATATATTGTATATGAACAGCTATGGAGATGTGTATATGTACATGTTTACAAGTGGCAAGAATCCCCATTCAGGAGGGATGGAACCATTGAGATAGTTTCTAGAGAGATCACTACAACAAATGGAAAGACAGTTAAGTTAGTTTGAAAAGGGTGAAACTGTAATTAGTCCGATCGATCGATATTTTTTTTTACATCTCTTGCAGAAAAGGAAGTCCCACAAACTCTTTGGGAAGAGACCCTTGAAGATTTTCTTCCTTCAAATGTCTGTCTCAAAATTCACAAAATTAATGACTCAACAAGCTAAACAGATTTTCATAAAAATGGAAAAATCAAGAGAAAACAAGTCGCACATATTGGTGACATGGCAAATGGTTGCTTTAACGAAGGAGCAGTCACAAGTAACGGCGTCTTTCCATCTGTTGATGGTTGACCATTCACTTCCAGAAGATGAGACTTCGCATGGATCACCATTCAAATCAATATTCGTCTTTTTCAATGTGGTTAGTGCAGCTTTAAAGGCCTCCGCTATAAATAATTCACACACATAGATCATATAATTATACGTACACAAATGACACAAATGAAAAAAGAACATATTATATATATATACCTTCTTGTGTGGGCAAAGTTGCAGATGATGCACAACCAAAGAGGAAGAAGAGAAAGAGTAAGAAGGAAGTGAAGAGAGACCGATTGAACAGCATTTTTGTGTGTTTCTTTTGGGTTTTTTACATTAGAATTTAGATTGTTATTTCGTGTTGTGAGTTTGTTTTTGACTAGTAAAAAGAGAGTTTTACGAAGAAATCAGAAATGGAGAGAGGAAACAAACTAAAACAGCTTATTCTTGGATAAAAAGTAGCATGCAATAAGTATTTTTAGGGGAGTAATTAATAATATATTTAAGACTCTTCTATGATATAACTAATAATGATCATATGAAAAGTTTACAAAAAAAAGAAGATCATATGAAAAAGATTTGCTGTTTTTACTGTCTTTACATTGTATATATCTAATATTTTAAATATATGTACATATTATTAAATGTTAAGTATCTCAGTTAGATTACTTTCATTTTGTCTAGATCAATATCTATCAAAAATATATAAGGGATTAGTAACAAAATTCAACATTAAATGGAAAATTATTTTACTAAATAAACATATGTCAATCATTGCATCGTGATGAAATTGCATATCTATATATAACAAATTAACAAGTTTGCAAAACAAAAAGAAAGAAATCATATATGGGAAGAAAGAAAGAAATATAATTTTTTTCATCATTTGATATTATTTTCTTTAAGTGTGTATGAAAAAGAAAATTCATTTTTAGGTTTGTTCGTTTTGTGTATCAGATTAAACTTTTTGTTTTCTTCTCCAAGTTCCCGTGAATCCTAGACTTTGAATCTTTAGATTTTTTTTTCAGTTAAATAATATAAATGTATGTAAAATGTAAAATCTAGATTAGTCTCTACATATGAAGATTATTCTCTGACGCATAGCGCAACTTTTTTAATTATAAAAACAACTCTTTACCATCTTCTAATTTAGATGAATAAGATGTTGTTTTTATCATCTTTACTACAAGTCTCTGATTAAATTTTATCAAACTGTTAAATATATATTTAGATTTGTAATGTGTCATTAAAATGAAATGTTTAAGTGTTACAGCTTGTGTTAACAGTTGTTCGACCTAATAGTTAGTCCCATGGCAAAAAAGATATAGAAAACATGGAAACAAATTCAATCGGTACTTTGACGACACCGAAGCATTGAAGCAACAAGTATCAAGTAGCGATAAAGGACTTGAAAACCCGAGGTAATGTGTCACAACTTACCCACGAAAATCGTAAACACATGTATAAAGTATAATGGAACCACATCTAATTTTAATTTTGAGACTTTGAATCAGATATCACAAAACAGAGGAAAACAGGGGAAACAAATGGGTTGTGTTGGTTTTGCATATGCAAAGAGCCGGTGGTGTAATTAGGGGCAGTTTAATAGGGGTAAAATCGTCAAGTCACTATAAAGAATATGTACTTTTAGAAATCTGTCTCAAAACAAAAGTACAAGTATAGTTGGGCTTTAAAAGTTAGGGCTAAAAGTTAAGACAACCACTTAGAGCATGTTTTAGTGGGAGAAACCCATTAGGGTTCTTAGTGAATATTTTATTATTAAATTTAAGTTAAAAACGTTTCTTAAGAAATTTATGAAATATCATCTCCAATGAAAAACCCCACAACGGGATCNTTCCGGGCTTTTCGGGCTAGCCCGAGCCCGATCGGGCTAAGCCCGAAAACACACTAGCCCGAATGGGCTTTAGCCCGAAAAGCCCGATTTTTTTCGGGCTTATATTTCTAGGCCCGAGCCCGCTGTTTTTCAGGGTCGGACCGGGCCGGGCCTCGGGCTTTGGCCCTAATTGACACCCCTATCTTGATCACGTCCAAATTTTTGTGATCTTGGTAAAGTCTTGTGACTTTTTTGTTTCTTTGTGCCGAGAACCATTTCCAAAGCTGAAACACAAACAAACAAACACAATTAAAAGTCAGGTTCATTGGTTCATATTGAGCTGAAACACAAACAAACAAACACAATCAGTCGATGAGTTCAATAATTAGCTGAAGAATTAGCTGAGTTCAATAATTAGCTGAAACACAAACAAACAAACACAAAGTCAGGTTCATTGGTTCATATTCCGAACACTTGTTTAATTTGGAAATGCTTTTGAAATAGTTTTTGACGGCGTGATCCATAGTATGCACTGAAGTCAATTTAGAGATAAAAAGCTCCCTGCAAGTGAATGTCAACAATCAAGAACAACAAAACGAAGAAGAAACTAGCAAATAAGAATTTATCAGAAATCTTGGTGGGAATAATTGATTCAGACCAAACCAGAAAAACAGAACATCAAGAAACCACTTGGAGAAATGGTTCTTGAACCAAGAAAGGTGAAACAAAGAACTCCACCGTGCAATTGTAATCCTGTCAAATAAAAAAACCACGAATTGAAAACTATGTACAAGTTATTAAAAAAAAGCCAAATGAATCGATGTAAAGAAGCCTTTACTTGGAAGACGAAGGAGTACTCAGCCTCCCCACGAAAATGATGTCTTCCACTGGCCTCATAGACTTTGCTCTCATCTTTCACTGATCCTTTAAGAATGCAAACCAGAGATTCCCCGGCGCTAGTGAAAGGATTATCCAGAGAGCTACTGAAACCAATAGCTTTGGTGGTTCTTGCGGTCTCACTGCCGTAGCAGCAGCTCTGGGAAGCTAATAATGCCGCCATTTCCAGCTAATATACAAGAAACCTATTTAATAGAGCAAGTATACACACATATAAATTATGTATATATATATATATATGTATGTACCTCTGGAAACTAAGAGCATCCATTTCATCAAACAAGCAACAAAATTTCAATAAAAGAATCAGCTGGGCTCATAAAACTGGAAAGCATAAGGGACAAAGCATCATTTATAAGATCTTAACTATAAACAATACAAAGGATTCAATTAAAGCTATAGTAACAGAACTCCATTACATCTTTCACAAAAGCCTCTTCTAAAGGTTCGAGTTTTCAATGACTCATATAGAATCTTGAATTGATAAAAGATTGAAAACGATTCTCAGAAACTCAAGGAACCCAATTCAGTGTACAACGATTGAAAACATAACTTTTTATGAATCCAGCCAAAAATAACAGAGGATGAGAAGTGTTGCTTTTGGCAACCGGGTTGGTTCCGTTTACGATCGGAGACTCAAAGGTCGCGTTTTTAGCAATCGGAGTGAGATTTCCCGGCGCCGGTGCTTGCAAAGTACCGTTATTGGGGCTTCCAATCCGGCGATTAGACTTGGAATTTCCCGGCGGGTTTCTCCTAGAAAATGTGTGCGATGATCTAGAGAGAAGGAATCGGGAGAAGACACATGTCCGCTAAGAACCGTTTCATAAGTCTCCTAAATAAGAAACGGTTCTTAGTTAATGGGCTTTTTTATTTATTTTAATTTGATTTTTATCTAAGAAACCCACCTAAGATCCCCCAATAAACATGGTTTAAGAGTTTTGTTTTTGTTCTAAAGAGGAAAATGCATAGTTTAAGACTTTTAATCTGATTCGCGTGAGAAACCTAAATCGACGGAAAAGCATCCATATCGCCTTAAATCTGAGAAACCTAAACCTAAATCGCTTGACGGTAATAATGCTGATCGGAAGCAGCTTTGATGATTCGGCGGTCTATAATAAACGACTGGAGGAATGCGGCGGTGTAATTCTTTCATCTTCCTTTTTTTTGTAAGAAATATTGATTATGTCTCCGATCGAATTGATCCATTAAAATTCTCATTATCTGCTAATAGGTGTTGTTCGATCTCAAGGGTTGTGCTTACGGACTAGAGCCAAGGATCTGTAATAAACGGTCTCCTTGTCCTGACAAAGTCATCCTCTATGCTAGGATGGGCCTTCATCGTTACAATTTGATGCAGGTCATTTATTCATTCTTCTCTCTTTTTTTCTTCTTCTTTCTTCACATGCATGCATGCTCTATATATATATAATTTCTTTCTTTCTTCAGGGTACAAAGTTTCAGCTCACGCTCGTAAAGAAATACGTTGTCTCAAGGGGTTCTCCTGCTGCCTCTTACTACATAACTTTGGATGCAATGGATCCAGCATGTGTCTCTTCGCTTCAAACTTTTCAGACTCAAGTATCAGAAAAAAGCTGTGGCCGATTTATTCTGATGTGCGATATTGCAAGAATTCGAGGTAAAATATACATTAATTTAATAATTGTTCATCTGATCTCAGCTGATTTAATCAAATCAAATCGTTGTATAGAGGAAACACCCCATGAAGTAGGACCGATGAATTTACGCATTCGCTTGCCTGAGTGGCCGCCAGAGAATCCTTTTGAAAAATATTACCTGGTAAAAGAATCACACAATTGGCTTGTATCATATGATCATATATCAACAAAGTAGTGATATATGTTTTGCCTTTTGGTCAGTTGAAGGAATCAGAGCTGAGAGACAATGACTGGATTCGTCTATATGTGCAACTTGATGTTGCCATGTCTAATATTGACAGGAATGCTAAGAATTATGGTCCCTCCAACTTGGAGATTGTGAACGTGGCCATGGATGTGGAGCCTCCCAATGATGAGGGACTCAATGCCAAAAATGCAATTTTCTACATAAGGTACAAGGACTTGTACGAGGCTGGGCTTGGTAGGGATCATGATCGCATTCTTATAGTTAGAAGAGAGTTTGATGAGTATACGGATTGCTTCAGTCTCAAGGGTCAGAATCAGAGTTCGTCTCGCTGGGGTTTAGGCCTCTGCAAACCCTTTGCAGACAAGTTAAATCTGACCGGACTTCCAAATCAAACCTCTTCACCTCTAGCTACTACCCGTGTGGACCATGAAGTGGCAAATCAGCATGCTGTGAACTCGAGAGATTAAGAAGCTGCAGGAGAATCAATGGAGTAACCGCGGCAGTGGCGGTGGCTTTGGCTAGTCGTCTGCACAAGACAAGATCCATTTGAAAGATAATTTAACTGCTGGACTAAGTTATTTGGATTGTTAAGTATGTAGATTGGTTTTCTTGTGTGTGGTTTTTAAATGTGTTGTGCTCAAAGTTTTCTTGTGTGTGGTTTTTAGAACTTATATTTACCACAAATTTATAGTATTTTTGTGACTCAAATTTCATTATAAAAAAATTATATTCCCTCTGATTCATATTAGTTGTCATTCTAGATTGTTTTACTTAAATTAAGAAAACAATTCAATTTTCTGTTTTACTCCTCATTAATGTATTATATACTATGATCACACTAATTAATAAGGTAAATGAGTAGGGATAAAAGTGAAAATATTATCAAACATTTGCATTGAAATTCTAAAACAACAACTAATATGAAACAAAATTCTCCTTGGAAATCGAAATCCGTCAGAAATCTCTCGGGAATTTTCGACGAATTTCCGAGGGCTAAATTACCCGACAGATTTTCGAGGACCAATCCGTCCGGAATAATTCCGACGAATTTTCGAGGATCAGTCCGACCGGATAATTTCTGACAGAATTCCGAGAACCAGTTCGTCTGCACAAGCCAAGATCCATTTGAAAGATAATTAACTGCTGGACTAAGTTATTTGGATTGTTATAAGTAGATTGGTTTTCTTGTGTGTGGTTTTTAAATGTGTTGTGCTTGAATAATTTAAAAATGTGCTATTTTAGAAAATTACCCAAAGACATATATAATTAATTTACTTATATGGGAAACACGATTTCAACACCAATACCGGCAATTATTCTCCGAAACGAATGGTCGTGTCATCGTGTGAATCACTCAATATGCCTTTGTAGATAAGATAGCCTACGTCTGTTCTCATGAACTTTCTCCAAACTCAAACACCACAAATTCCACAAATTAAGTTGCTATAAATAATAAGTAAATTAGATATTCGTTATTCAAAATCATCTAAAAATTGAAAACAATATACACTTTTCTCAAAACAAAATTAATAACTTTGTAGAACTCTCTTTGTAAAACGGAGAAGTATTTATATATTTTTTACGGCAGAATCTTCTCTATATATACCTTTTAACTATCCGTATTAATTTAAACAATCAAAATTAGGAATACGTGCTTAGTTATGCATTATTTACCACGGTACAGATATGCTCTTGGTTTGTGGTTTCGAAACTCCATCCGATAGTGTAGTTTCTTGTTTTAGCCCAAGTATTTTTTAAACCGGGTGGTGTAATATTGTTTTTCCTTTTAATCTTTGTATTGTGGAATAAAATTAGAAATTCTAGAAGGAAAAAAAACAATCAAGATTAGGCAAGTATGGCTGCTTATAGACTAAATCGCAGCGATTACTTTTGGACTCGATCATTGAAAAGTTGAAATAGACATATAAAAAGGTTAAAAAGCTATGTGTAAAAGTAAGGGTAAAACTAAAAAGCAGTCAAGAAAAGCATAAATCTCTTAATTAGTGTTTTTTTTTGTTGTTGTCACGAACATAATATCTATTAGTCGTTGTTTAATTTTTAAACGTAGAATAAATTTACTTTTTTGCATGGCTAGATACGGTCTTGTTTTATTTAAATAAAGATAATAATAATGACTACTTTGTTACATATAGTATCTGACTGGAATAATTAATTAATTAATGCTTGTCAGAAACAGTGGAAGTCGAACGTGGTGGATCCTTGTGGTGGTAACGAGATTATAAATCAATTTTTTAATATATAAAATGTGAAATAAAAAACAAAAATTAATTTAAAAATTATTAATTTAAATATGTTTAATNCAAAAGTCTCAATTACGGTTATAACCTTGTGAAGTCTACTAAAGAAGTAGAGAAGTCTACTGTATAGACTTCATCAAAAAGTCTGCTAGGTAATTAAATCTTATCTTTAAATTAAAAATAAAATAAAAAATATTTTGATTAAAAATTTGTTTGCATAAACTAAATATAAACAATTGTGATGTATATAAATTAAAATTTCATACAATTAAATCAAATTAAACCAACAAAGATAAATTATGTTATAGTCTCATACATACTACTAATGAAATAAATACATAATATATAGTGCATCACCATAGGCTTAAACATGTGGTCATGTGTTGGTAGTTATTATTGTTTCTTATTTATAAGTTTCATGATATTTTGAGTTATGTATTTGATTGTGCATATAAGGTTAAAGTTTTGATTTAGGATTTTAACTATTGAGTGCAAAATATTCGATTTAGGGTTTAGATTTAGCAGACTTCAAATGAAGTCTGCACCAATTTAGAGACTTCAAATGAAGTCTGCACCAATTTAGAGACTTCGGGTGAAGTCTATTCATAGTTTAGGGTTTAGCAGACTTTAGGTGAAGTCTATTTAGAGACTTCGTTTGTAGACTTCGTTTGTAGACTTCGTTTACAGACTTCGTTTACAGACTTTGTTTACCGACTTCGTTATTGTTTTTTCATATTTAGTTTAGGGTTCAATTTATATAGTTTAGTTAACTATAATAGAAAGTTAAATTTTGAGTTATGTATTTGATTGTGCATATGTCTCCCAATTATGACTTCGATATAACGCTTANTGTTCATCCAAAGTCGACGATACTAATAATCATGTCGTCCCGTCGACACTGTTCATCCACCATCCATCGCGACTGTTCATCTCGCGTGACACTTTTCATTCCAAGTCGACGATACTAATAATCCCGACATTGTTCATTCTATCGACACTGTTCATCCATCCCGTCGACATTATATAGCAACTAATAATCCGCCAACAATGTTCATCAAAGTCGACGATACTATTCATCATCGGAATAACAATAATATCTGAAACTTGTAACCCGCTAACATAGTATGTTAACACGTTAACAACTCTCATATATTATCGTTAGCATGCTATCATATTGTGTTAACAAGTTATATGTTATATGTAATTGGGTTAACACGTTATAAATTATCAAATATTATTGTTAACACGTTACAAGTTTCAGATATTATTGTTAGCACGTTAACATATTATATGTTAATTGGGTTAACACGATAACATATTATATGTTAATTGAGTTAGCACGATAACATATTATATGTTAATTGGGTTAACAAAATAACATATTTAATTAACAAGTTAACCAAATAGTTATCCACTAAATATATGGTGATGAATAGATCATTCGATTGTACAGTGATGAACAATGTCGACGAGATGGTGGATAAACAGTGTCGACGGGATGAACAGTATTGACGGAATGAACAGTGTCGACGGGATGAACAGTGTCGCTGGCTTTATTAGTTGCTAACACAGTTTTCAGTAGTTTTCAAGTCAAATGGCATTGTTGTAATTATTTGAAATAGAGAAGGATATTGTTGGTGTAATTTTTTTTCTCTTTCCCCAAAACTAATTTTGAAATCAACTTTTTCCAAAAACTAATTTTTTGGTCAACTTAGGTTTTTCACCCAAATCACCCTTTTTAAATTTAGAATAAATTTAAAAAATATTTAGTAACATATTCAATTTTTTAATTTTAAGAAAAAGTGTTTAGAAACAAATTTTTAAAATGTTTTAGTTTTAATAGTATCAGTTTATATATATAGAATATTAGTAATTAAAAAAATTTAAATATGCAGAGAGTCGCGATAATAAAAGCGATTTTTTTACGGTTACTAAACCAACTGTTCTTCACCACTCCGGTGACAATTTACCCCAATCTCGCCGGAGTTCTAGAAGATGATGGGTTCTCCCACTCACGGGTGGAAGTTATTTCCACTACCAATCCCTCGATTGTTAGTGATGATCATAATCCCTCTTTATCGGCATATATCGCCTATAAATCGAGAAGCAGTCTTCAGAATATCACTCAATCATTCCTACAATTCCAAAACAAAACTTATTTTCCATTGAGATTCTATCAAATTTTTTTGAAGATGGGTGATAATCTACGACGGGCTATCCAAGATCTGGATTTAGGAGCGAATGACGTTCCCTTCGCCTTGCCAATAGATGTTGTCAATCAAGCGGCATCCGAAAACCGATTTATCATTGTCGGCCGACCAACAATACCACGGAGACAGAATCTCCGTTCAATCATTGCAAGTCTCCCTCGCTTCTGGGGAAATGCAGGCCTAGTTCATGGTCGCATCATTGCGGGTCGTCGTTTCCAATTTGTTTTTTCGTCTGAAGAAGTCATGGAGAATGTTCTCCGGAGAGGCCCCTGGGCATTTGCTGATCGTATGCTCGTCCTTCAACGTTGGTCACCATTGTTGGATTGGGAAATCCTAAACTTCATCCCATTCTGGATCCAAATCCGGGGAATTCCTTGGCAGTTCCTGAATCAAGATGTGGTAGCACATATCGGAAGAGCTCTCGGGATGCTTATGGACGTCAATTACAACGATGAAGCTGCTGCTCGTATGGAATATGTACGAGTACGTATCCACTGGGATATCAGAAATCCTCTCCGGTTCCAGAGGAACTTCCAATTCACCCCAGGTGAAAATACTTTACTCCGTTTCCGATATGAAAGACTTCGCGGTTTTTGCGAAACATGTGGAATGATCACCCACGATTCGGGTTCCTGTCTGATTCAAAATGGTGGTGAGCCAGACGGATCTGATGGAGACGATGATGATGATGACCGTAATCAGAATGAAGAACGCAACAATGGGGTACAAATCCGTGAGATTAATGATGAGGAAGCTGATGCAATACAGAGAGAAGCCACTAGAAACCAAAATGAGCAGAATGGTCGTGATAATGCAGAGTTGGATAACAATGAGGAGGATCACAACGATTTTGATGCTGCAATTCCTGAAGATAATGAATATCTTTTTGGAGAATGGGATAATCAAAGTATGGAAGCTGATTTAGTGGAAGGAGAAAGGTGCATCAGAGAGATACATCAGGATGAAGAGAGGTCCCAATATGGAAAGCGTAAACGTAAGTTCACTGACACAATTAAAGGAAGCCACGGGAATAAGCTACAGATCAGAGAAAAAGGAGAAAGCAGTGGACAATCACCTGGATTATCCACATCACAGACCGAGGGAGGCGCGGTGGGCCCTGAACCACCTCTTCCACCATGAGGACAACCTGCTGGAACTGTCGAGGGATTGGCATTGACCTCACAGTTCGACGCCTTAAGGAGATAAACCGCAAATATCTCTCGGACATCATATGCTTGTCAGAAACTAAACAGAAAGATGATTATATCCGAGATCTAGGTTGCGACCTTGGTTTTCTAAACTATGTTTCAGTCCCACCTGTTGGCTCTAGTGGTGGTTTAGTTCTATTTTGGAAGCAGCATATAGATCTAGTTGTTTTATTTAAATCCCCTAATATTGTAGACTGTGAAGTTTCAAGTAATGGAATCAAGTTTTATTACTCCTTTGTGTATGGAAACCCAAATCCAAAATTGAGAAACCATCTATGGGAAAGATTAGAAAGATGGGGTATCAATAGGAGAGGTAAACCTTGGTTCCTTTTAGGGGATTTTAATGAAATACTAGATAATAGTGAAAAACATGGAGGAAAGATTCGACCAGATAATTCATTTAGAGATTTTCGAAGACTTATGAGAAGCTGTGAGTTTACAGACTTACATTCAATTGGTGATCGATTTAGCTGGGCTGGTCAAAGGGGTAAACATCATGTGACATGCTGTCTGGATCGAACGATGGCTAACAAGGAATGGCATACACAGTTTCCTTCGTCTGAGACCATCTTCCTGGAGTTTGCTGAGTCTGATCACCGACCATTAATTACGTTCATCTCAGACTCAATAGAAGAGAAACGAGGTTATTTCAGATTTGATAGTCGATTAACTCACAAGGAAGGTTTTAAGGAAATGGTATTACAAGGATGGAAATCTGGTTTCAACACAAGAAGACTGATCACTCCTTTGACAAAAAGAATATCAAATTGTCGGAAAAAGATATCTCAATGGAAGAAAAGACATCGAATCAATGCAGAGGAAAGAATTGGTTTTTTAAGAAGCAAACTGGACAGAGCAATAGCAACAGGATCTCTAACACTTCAGGAAAGAACACACCTACGAGAAGAGCTGAATCAAGCTTACATTGATGAAGAAATTTTCTGGAAACAAAAAAGCAGAATCCATTGGTTACTTGAAGGAGATCGTAATACCCGATATTTTCATAATATCGCTAAAGCAAAAAGGGCTCGAAACAGAGTCACATCAATCCAAGATGATGATGGAGTTTTCCACATAGGTGATACAAAAATTGGCCTAGTGGCAATGGACTATTTTCGTGAATTATTCACCTCCTCAGCACCCAATGAACAACTCTACACTGAAGTTTTTAGAGGTTTTCAGAGGAAAGTTACTTCAGAGATGAACACAGACTTAACTACTGAGGTATCTGAAGAAGAAATACAAAATGCTGTTTTTGATATTGGTCCTCATCGTGCTCCAGGGCCTGACGGATTCACAGGTGATTTTTACCAAAAATTCTGGACTGATATAAAGGATGATATCTACTCTGAGGTGAAAGGTTTTTTCGAAACAGGTGAATTAGACCCTTCACACAATCACACCAATATCTGCTTAATACCAAAGTCTGTGCCTCCAACAGTGATGTCGGATTTCAGACCAATCGCCCTCTGCAATGTTTCATATAAGATTGTTTCCAAAATCTTGGTTAATAGATTGAAGAAACATCTGGATGGCATTATCTCAGAAACTCAAGCAGCCTTCATTCCAGGAAGGATGATTACTGACAATATAATAATTGCTCATGAAGTTTTTCACAGCTTGAAAGCTAGAAGACGACAAGCTAAGAGTTATATGGCTTTGAAAACAGACATCACGAAGGCCTATGACAGATTAGAATGGAGTTTTTTGGAGGAAACCATGAAGCATATGGGATTTTCGTCTCAATGGATTGGATGGATTATGAAATGTGTTTCATCTGTTAGCTTCTCTGTTCTCATCAATGGATCACCTTATGGTCATTTCATACCAGAGAGAGGAATTCGACAAGGTGATCTCCTTTCACCATACCTTTTTATCCTATGTGCTGAAGTCCTATCACACATGATGAACAGAGCCACTACCGAAAGGAAACTACAGGGCATTAAACTAAGCACGCACAGCCCTGCAATTAGCCATATCCTTTTTGCCGATGATTCTCTATTCTTCACACTAGCAAATGAGCGTTCATGTAAGACAATACAACAAATACTATCCTCCTATGAAGCAGCATCAGGGCAAGCAGTTAATCTTCGGAAATCATCAATCACTTTCGGAGCCAGAGTACAAGAAACAACAAAAAGAAGCATGAGACACATCTTGGGGATTCATAATGCTGGAGGAGGAGGCAAATATTTGGGCTTACCTGAACAGTTTGGAAATAAAAAGTCGGAAATGTTTAAGTACATTATTGATAAGGTGAAAGAGAGAACACAAGGATGGAGCAAGAATTTCTTATCACATGGAGGTAAAGAAATTCTTCTCAAATCAATAGCTCTAGCCATGCCGATTTTCTCTATGAATCTGTTCAAGCTACCGAAAGAAATCTGTGATGAAATTACCACAATCATCGCAAAATTTTGGTGGAGTTCAGGCAATGAGAACAAAGGGATGCACTGGTTGTCTTGGAAAAGAATGAGTCTACCAAAGAAGGAAGGTGGAATGGGTTTTCGCGACATAGAAAATTTTAACCTGGCTTTATTAGGCAAACAGATCTGGCGTATTATGCACTATCCAAACTGTTTGATGGCAAGAGTTCTTCGTGGGCGGTATTTCAGACAAAATAACGTTCTAAATGCGGTCATGGGGAAAAAGAGTTCATATTGCTGGAAATCTTTGCTGAAGGGAAGAGACTTAGTTAAACAAGGTCTCAGATATGTTATTGGTGATGGATCAATTATTAACACATGGACGGATCCATGGCTACCACTACATCCTCCTCGTCCACCACGTGCAAGGATCAATCAAGATGAAGTTACAAGGGTTAGTGAACTTTTTAATGTTCATAGAACGGATTGGAATGAGGATTTAGTTAGAACTCACATTCATGAAGAGGATGTAGATAGAGTAATGAATATCAAACTATGTCCAAGAGCTCAAAGAGACCTTCTTGGTTGGCATTACAATGATGACGGTATCTATACTGCCAAGTCTGGCTATTGGTTAGCGACACACTTACCTGAGAATCCTGTTATCATCCCAGCGACAGGTAGTCTTCACGTAAAACGTGCAATCTGGAAACTTCAAACTGCACCAAAACTGAAGCACTTTCTATGGAAAATAGATTCTGAGATCCTACCAACAGGAGAAGTTCTAAAAAGAAGACACATTTTCCCGATCTCACTTTGCAAGAGATGCTGTAAAACAGAGGAAACAGCAAAACATATTTTCTTCGATTGCGATTATGCTCAGGCGACATGGAGAGCATCTGGTATACCAAACACGATCCTCTATGATCTACAAGCATCCTTTGAAGACAAAATGATGGCTTGTATCACCAGCAATACATCACCTCTTCTCAGCAACTATAGGCAGCTCCCATTATGGATACTATGGAGATTGTGGAAAAGCCGGAACACTCTCATTTTTCAGAAGAAACATATCCCATGGGGGAAAAACCTGGGTTATGCTAGGAACGATGCAATTGAATGGATGAACACTGAAGATTATGTGAATCTTCAAAAGATTAACAACACTACGATTGATGTTCTTCCAAGGAGTTCCCACTCACATTGGGAAACACCACAAGAAGGATGGTTAAAATGTAACTATGATGGCTCGACATATGCTGCAATTATTCCAGGGAAAGCGGGTTGGATTATCAGAAACTCGCGAGGTTCTTACCTTGGTGCAGGTCAAGGCAGAGGTCGTGCTGTTAATAATGCATTAGAAGGAGAATTGCAAGCATTGATTTTTGCTATGCAAAACTGTTGGAGCAAAGGTTATCGGAAAGTCGAATTCGAAGGTGATAACAAATTAGTTGAAGCGCTGATGCAAGGCTCAGCACAGATTTTTGGAATCTATAATTGGATCAGAGAAGCGAGACAATGGCAAAACAAATTCGAAGAGACACGATTCAAATGGGTAAAACGACATCTCAACAAACCTGCAGATATATTAGCAAAACAAGCTATTCCTCTCGATAAGGATTTTCATTTTTACAATTATGTGCCATATGTAATAACTAATGCTCTACATGAAAACTTTGTATCTTTTCAACATTAAATAAAATCAGAAGATAAAAAAAAAAAAAAAGAATATTAGTAATTATGACTTTTATATAACGATTATAATATCCAATAACTGACTTTTCTATTATACTCACTTACAAACTATCAGATTTAAATCTATAAATCATAGATATAGATCATAATTATGACATAATGACTGTATTATTACAAACTAAAGGTGGACATTCGGATCTTTGGATTAGGTTTGAGTTGGGTATTTTTGGTTTCATAAATTTTGGGTTTAGAGATTTAGGTACCGATCGGATATTTTAAAATTTTGGTTTGGTATCCTTCGGGTTCATGTATTTTTTTTTAAGATCCGAAATTTTTTCGGATATGGTTCAGATCCGGATTTGAAAGTATCCAAATTATCCAAAAGTATCCACAATATCCGTAAAAACCCGAAAATCTGAAATCCGAGAAAAAGAATACAAAACTAAGAATTTTCATTTCAATAAAACCAGTTCACTTTCAAACCGAAAATATCCAAAATACCCAAAAAATCAGGAAACAAATCAAAACATGTGTATTCGATATACACATAATATCAAAAATATATCTAAAATACTCAAAATACTCGAAAATAACTAATATATTCGAGTTTATAGTTAAAATTTTGGGTATTGGGTTATCTTAAGTTTATAAATCATAATTATGACATAATGATTGTATTACAAACTACTAATTAGGGGGTGGGCATTCGAATCCAAATATCTTAATAGCAACTAGATTATAAATCAATTTTTAATATATAAAATGTGAAATAAAAAAAATAAAAAAATTATTAATTTAAATATGTTTAATTTGTAATTTTTAAATTTATAATAAATTTAATAAGTATTTAGTAACATATTCAATTTTTTTATTTTTTAAAAAAGTGTTTAGAAACAAAATTTTAAAATGTTTTAGTTTAATAGTATCAATTTATATATATAGAATATTAGTAATTATGGATTTTATATAACGATTATAATATCCAATAACTAGTATATTCGGGTTTATAGTTGTAATTTTGGGTATTTGGGTTATATCAAGTCTAAATATAATTAATATTTTTGGGTATATAATTACACTTCAAATATTTTGGGTACCCATTCGGTTCTCAGTTCAGGATTGGTTCAGTTTCGGTTCTTCTGGTATATGAATTTAGAATCCATTCGGGTATTTTGATAGATCTGAAACCCTATCTATTCGGATATTTTCGGGTCGATATCGATTCAGATTTTCATATCCAGACTTTTTTCTCAGCCCTATTACAAACTAAAACTATCATAGTACAAAACAAAGTCATGTGGATTTATATATATTCATAAAATTTGTTAAGAAAATACAAATAAACTTTTGTTTTTTTTGTCGACAGTGTATTTTTCAAAAGATATTAAATACTCATTCCGTTTTGTAATAAGTGATGTTTTAGAGGTTTTTTTTCTCAAATAAGTGATGTTCTCACAAATCAATACAAAATTAAATAGTTTTTAATTGTTTTTGATCCTTTTTATTTTGTAAATTGTTTTTTTATTGGTTGAATTTTGTTTAAATGTACAATAAATGATGTTTTTAGTATAAAAAAAAATAAAAAATAAATGAATTATTAATCTGTGTGTAAAAACTTTAATCATCACTTAATATAGATGAGAGGGAGTATAAATAAAATTATAAAACAGTCATGAACCCCACATTAAAAAATCGTTTCTGGCGGCTAGATTTTAAAAATACTTTTATGAGATTTAAGTGTATCTATCTATATATATAAGACACTAAAAGCTTAGATGGTAAAAAAAAAAAAAAAAAAAAAAGACACTAAAAGCTTTTCCCAGCTGTTTCTTTCTCCACATCCTCTCCTCTTTATCGTCTCTCTCTCTTTCTTAATCGTTGAAAGTGTTTAATTTTCCAGAGAAAAAAAGAGAGATATGGGTTTCATCTTCTCCGCCGAGAAAGTTAGGAATGCTCTTCTCTTCATCATCATCTTCTTTGGAATCTTCGGATCTAATGCTCAACTTTTGCCCGAGGATGAAGGTGCGTATCACTTTTTTTCTTTTCTTTTAATTTACATTTCAAATAATTTTATTTAATTACAAATTTCGAGCTACTTTAATTGGAAGACAAAATTACTCGATGATCCTTTTACAAACTAGGGACTAAGTCACATAACTATACTTTTATTGTTCAAAAAAAAAAAAACTATACTTTTATTGTCTTCTTTTAAATTGTTTCTTCTTCTATTAATTTTTTTTGTTGTTGTGGATTTATTTATACGTACCTAATTAAATTAAATTCCATATCAAATCGTCAAATGGTTTTCTTTAACAAAACAAAAAAAAATAGTCAAATGGTTTTCCATTTTTTAACTTTTCGTATACATATCTAATTACGCTTGAAATTGTCCAAAAAAAAGTTTAAAACTTAAAAATGAATAAAAAAAAAGTCTTGGGTCACATGGTCAAATTTGACAAATGAGATAAGCGAAGCTGGAAGGTATTGGATTTTTTCAACTTCGTGGACCAATGATATATATGCTTGATTTATTTAAAGAAAACTTTTTCAATAAAACCATATAATAATCTCAAAAGATGTGTTAATAAAAAAAAAAAAAATTGTATTTCAAATTTCCAATATGTGCAAGTTGGGTCAATGAGAGAGACGTTGATATATTATTCTTGTTCATTAATTGAACTTCCCTAATTTTGATCAAAGTTCGACTTTAAATCTCAACCGTCTAAACGTTTGGACTTTTTTTTGTACAGTTCAAACATTGCGAACGATCTTTACAAAGCTTCAACACCGAACAGTGAACATCGAAAGGACTTCTTGTTCGGACAGAAATTGGAACTTCAGTTCCGGCTCAGCAAACAGTACCATCATCTGCGACTGTACTGTAAACACCACTTGTCATGTCACTAGAATGTTAGTAAAGAACAGAACACTTCTCCTTTTGAATGCTTCCTCTCTGTAACTTGCGAAACAAGAAACTGACTTAGGTTCATTTCTTTCTTGATTTCATAAAAATACAGATTTCTTAAAGGCTTGAGTTTGCCCGGAATTTTCCCGCCTGAGTTCGGGAACCTCACGCGTCTGCTAGAGATGTATGTTTACCGTTTTTACGCATAGAAATATGTATCTCTGTTTCTTGATTTTTCTTTCATGGTTTTTGAAACTTGGAACGCAAGCAATATATGTTTGTTTTTCTTCATTTTCTTACAGAGATCTTTCTCGGAACTACCTCAATGGAACAATACCTACGACTTTGTCTCGAATTCCACTTGAAATCTTGTAACCGTTCTCTAAATTTTTTGTTTTGTGTTGTTTCTTGTGATGATATAAATAAAGTTGTACTGATTCATGTGTTGTTGTTTTCTGCAACAAACAGGTCTGTAACCGGAAACCGTCTCTCTGGACCAATTCCTCCTCAATTCGGAGACATTACTACACTTTTTGATGTGTAATGTTACAGATCTAATCTTGTTTTCTTCAAACCAAAATTGAAGAGATTCTAACTTAAGGAGTTTTTTTTGCAGGAATTTAGAATCTAATTTATTCACAGGACCACTTCCTTCAAACCTGGGGAACTTAAGAAGCTTAAAAAGATTGTAAGATTCTTTGTTATATGATTTTTTGTTTCCCTCTTATATTGTTATAGATTACTTAGTGATTTGGTCTATTTACAATTACAGGCTTCTCTCTGCAAACAACTTCACGGGTCGAATCCCTGATTCCTTTATCAATCTCCAGAACTTGACTGATTTGTAAGTACAGTTTCAGTGAGGATTTCAACAATGTCGATTCTTTGGAATGATTCTTAAAGCGTCCTCTGTTTCTTGTAGTCGGATTGATGGAACCTCTCTATCTGGGAAGATACCGGATTTCATTGGAAACTGGACTCTGCTCGATAGGCTGTGAGTATTCATCATTACTTGGATTACTTCTTCACATGAACGTTGTGAAATTTGTAGTGAAAAAACTGTTAATTTGCAGAGATCTTCAAGGCACATCAATGGAAGGTCCAATTCCAGCTTCAATATCAAACTTGAAGAACTTGACTGAATTGTAAGTATATGCAAAGAGTTTAACAAATAACCTTCTTCTTTTTTTCCCGCTTGCTCGGTCAAATGTTTGAGCTTTAAAAAATCTCTCTTTTATCAGGAGGATAAGCGATTTGGATGGACCGGCCTTTGATTTTCCAGACCTGCGAAGTCTGACGAGTATAGAACGATTGTAAGTTTAAATTTGACTCGAGTTCATATACTCTGTTTCATCAAAAGGTATTTAACAATCTGTTTTGCATGTTTTATTAACTTCATTAGGGTACTGAGGAATTGTTTGATAAGGGGACCTATACCGGAGTACATTGGTTCCATGAGTCAGCTAAAGACACTGTAAGTCAAACTCTATATTGTTTTAAAGGCTAATAATTTGATCAACATCTCACATTACAAGTATGTGTGTGCAGAGATTTAAGCTCAAACATGTTAACTGGTCTAATTCCAGACACATTTAGGAGTCTGGATTATAATTTTATGTAAGTTGTCAAAATTATCAAATATTAGATGATGATTAACCTGTGACTCGAAAAACTGATTCTTTTTTGGTGCTTTAGGTTTCTGAGTAATAACTCATTGACAGGTCCGGTTCCTCAGTTCATCCTCGACAGTAGAGAAAACCTGTAAGCAAATAACTAATTACCTCGTGGTTTCTGTATAAGACCGAACAATTCGGTATATCATCTGCTTAATTATCGGGTCATTCCTTAATCTGTTTCAGGGATTTGTCTTACAACAATTTTACTCAGCCACCTACTAATCCTTTAAGCTGTAATCAGCTTGATGTGTAAGCATTTTTGTTGTTTCCATTGTCGAGAATTCTGTTATTGAAGTATAATTTTACACGAGAAGATCTACACAAATTGTATTTAAATAAGGAATATTCTATTCTAACATGATCTTCAGCTTAGCATTGTCTACTTTACCTTTCTATGCATGTTTTCTAATCAGATTTATTGGTAAAAACTTTCAGGAACTTGGTCTCCAGCTACCCGTCAGTCACCGATAACTCGTGAGTCTTCCTTCCTTTCGGTCTCATAAAACCCGCAAAACGCAAGGATACTTACAATGAAAAACATTTCTGCTTATATAGTGTTCAATGGTGCTTAAGAGAAGATCTTCCATGTCCTGGGGATGCAGAACGTGAGTGTATACCTTAACATTTACATCTTAATGATTTGAACTTTCAATGTGTGTTTACTCACATCTACACCTTAAAGATTCAACCTTTCAATGTGTGTTTACTCACATATATACATTAAAGTTTCTTACTTTTCTAGACCAAAAAAAAACCCCAAATAAGTAACATTACTGATTCGGGTTTCTTGTAGATTCTTCCCTGTTCATCAACTGTGGAGGAAGAGGAATCGAGATCGAAAAAGACACGTATGCGGAAGACTTGAACGGTAGAGGACCATCAACATTCTTTTCTGTCGGTGAAACATGGGGATACAGCAGTTCTGGAGGTTGGGTAGGCAATGGGGATGCTGCCTTTTTAGCAACAGACAGATTTAATTTGATAAATGAATCGGTTCCAGAGTATTACAAAACAGCTCGGCTCGCTCCACAATCACTCAGGTACTATGGACTTTGCATGAGTGGTGGAAAAGGAACTTACAAAGTGCAGCTCCACTTTGCAGAGATAATGTTCTCAAATGACCAGACTTACAATAGCTTAGGGCGACGAGTATTCGACATTTATGTTCAAGTGAGTTTTGCAGAACATAGAAGAAAGCTTTTTCAGAATCAAAGTTTCAGTCTTTTTTCCTTTTTTAACAATAGAATGATGTTTCTGCAGGGGAATTTGTTGGAGAGGGACTTCAACATAGCAGAGCGAGCAGGTGGAGTCGGTAAACCGTTCACAAGGCCAATTGATGAAGTTCAAGTAAATGGAAGTACGTTGGAGATTCATTTGAAGTGGTCAGGGAAAGGGACAACCATAATACCGACACGCCCTGTTTACGGGCCTCTCATATCCGCCATAACCATTACGCCAAGTGAGTTTTTCAATCTTTCTCAATTGTTACAAAACCAATTTTGGAGTGAGTGAATGATTGTTCTTTCTCCGTTTTATTGCCTGTTGTTGTAGATTTCAAGGTTGATACCGGAAAACCATTGTCGAATGGAGCTGTTGCAGGCATTGTAGTTGCAGCGTGTGCGGTTTTCGCATTGCTTGTTGTTATAATCCTCAGGCTTACAGGTTACTTGGGCAGAAAAGAAGAGGATGATAATGGTAAAAGAAACATCATTCTATTGTTCAAGAAATTCTCTGTTCATTTTCAAGATCTGAATGTTGGTTTCAAATCTCATCTTTTGTTTTATCAGAAGAGCTTCGGGGACTTGATTTGCAGACAGGATCGTTCACACTGAAACAAATCAAACGCGCCACTAATAACTTTGATCCAGAAAACAAGATTGGTGAAGGAGGATTTGGACCAGTTTATAAGGTGATCATTGCTTTGGTTTTACATCTTCACAAGTTCTGTGAGATTGTTGGATTGTAAGTATTGATGGGTTTTGGTTATCAGGGTGTACTCTCTGATGGAACAACGATCGCAGTGAAGCAGCTTTCATCGAAATCAAAGCAAGGAAACAGAGAATTTGTGACTGAGATCGGTATGATATCTGCGTTACAACACCCAAATCTTGTAAAGCTTTATGGTTGTTGCATTGAAGGGAAAGAGCTTTTGCTTGTGTATGAGTACTTAGAGAACAACAGTCTCGCTCGTGCACTCTTTGGTTAGTTTCTTATCCATCTGAGAAAAGATAGGTTCGAGTTCTTGATCTTTCTCCTAATGTCTCTTGTGGTAATTTCTATAACAGGTTCAGAGAAACAGAGACTTCACTTGGATTGGTCAACAAGAAACAAGATATGCATAGGGATTGCAAAAGGATTGGCTTATCTACACGAGGAATCGAGGCTGAAGATAGTTCACAGAGACATAAAAGCGACGAATGTGCTTCTTGACCAGTCTCTGAATGCTAAGATCTCTGATTTTGGTCTAGCTAAACTCGACGAAGAAGAGAATACACATATCAGCACAAGGATTGCAGGAACAATGTGAGTGTTCATTACGTATAAAGTCTTGATATTTTGTCAGATTCATTGCGAAGAATTAACATGTACCAACCTTTTCTTTCATTGATGCAGAGGTTACATGGCTCCAGAGTATGCAATGAGAGGTTACTTAACAGACAAAGCGGATGTCTACAGCTTCGGTGTTGTCTGTTTAGAGATTGTTAGCGGAACGAGCAACACAAATTACAGACCAAAGGAAGAGTTTGTTTACCTTCTTGATTGGGCTTATGTTTTGCAAGAACAAGGGAATCTTCTAGAACTTGTGGATATGGATCTCGGTACAAACTTTTCGAAGAAAGAAGCAAAGAGAATGTTGGACATTGCTTTACTCTGCACAAACCCATCTCCGACATTGAGACCACCAATGTCATCTGTTGTAAGTATGTTAGAAGGGAAGATCAAGGTTCAACCACCATTGGTGAAACGTGAAGCTGATCCAAGTGGTGCAGCTGCAATGAGGTTTAAGGCCTTAGAGCTTTTATCACAAGACAGCGAGTCACAAGTCTCGACCTTTGAAAGAGACAGAGAACACAAAAGCTCATCGTCAATGGATGGTCCTTGGGCTGACTCTTCGTTCTCTGTGCAGGGCAAAGATGTTAACCTACAACAAGAAGAAGAAGAAGAGCGATCATCATCGTCGTCGAGGAAACTTTTAGATGATCTTACCGATGTGAAGATTGAGTAAAGAACTGTATAACTTTAAGATTGTTTTATTCAAACTTTAAATTACAACATAATTGATTTCATATTTTATTACATAAAGTGTTCTTGAACACGTCTCATAAGTATAACTCACGGGATTACGACACAAGAGCAAAGATGTTAGCTTGCAACAAGAAGAACGTTCATTAACTTCGTCAAGGAAACTGTTAGATGATCTTTACCGACGTGAAGATTAGGCAAAGCAGTGGACATCATTTAGATTCTTTTATACAATCTTCAAAAACAACATAATTTATCAACATATAACTCATAATTTCAAAAGTTGGTCACTAAAGTTTTTACATTTTTTCAACTTTTTGGTGGTTTAATCTACGATTTCATAATTCACTTGCGATTAAGAATTTCTTTCAGTTTTGTTAATGCCATAGAGAAATTCTCTGTTGGATTACTGAGTTTGGTTTTACTATATACAACTTTAGTGTCGTGAGGGTAAAACAGTCTTTTAAGGAGTGTTTCAGAACTCGAAAGCATTGTTAAGCTGGATGGAGAAAGAAGGTTGAGCAACGCTTGCAAGAGGAGTATCAGCTCTAACAACTATTCCGCTTCGTCCGATGTTCCCATTCCACTTGGACCGACCAAACTGCAAAAACACAAAAATCGGAAATGAAAGTCGATAAGAACCTAAATGAGAGTCCATAAGAAAATCGAAACGAGAACGGTTAGAGAAAAGAAACATAATTGGCTTACGGAAACAGATGCAAATGCTGAAGGATAGGCAGTTAGCGCGCAGCCACATATCATATTGATGTTATCGTTCAACGAGTGAATAACTTCAGTTTTCATCCCGGAATTGCTTCCACCAAATGTAGAGCACACACTGTGTTTCCATGTTTTGTGAGTTTATTTAATATTTTGATTGGAAAAGAGAACGGCGGGTTTTAGATTCAAAAGCTTTTTACCTAAGTTGAATTGCCGGTTTCATCATGAGACCGGACTTACGCCAAGCCAAGGCTTGAGAAACACCTATTCCTAATGATTTGTCAGGCCAATTTACCATTGGTGTGATTCGTGTTCCTTGTTTAGTCTGTTTCATCAAAGGAAGAAAAGATTTTCAAGCTCTTGAAGATATCAAGTGTGACTATACTTGATCAAATTATTAATCAACCTTGCAAGAGAAACTAAATCTCATATCGCCTGGATATTGACCTTGCGCTTGAAGAAGACCACCACATAAAGGAACAAAGACACTTGTCGTCAATCCCTCACCAGATACATACGTTAATTGCCCATTTGGGAACTGCAAATCTAAAAATGACTGTTCCATGTGCGGAATTAGTTCCATATTTAAGAATATAAAGGCAAACACACATAGGAAGATTTTACTAATTAAAGACACTTACGCAAGCGAAAGGATTGAGGCAGAGCATTGACATCATAAGCCATCTTCGATGCTTTGACCACAAAGCTGGACAAAGTGAATGCATACCTTTCTGAAAAGAGAAGACCATATGAGTATCACCCGAGTTTTGGAAGATGGAGCAAAAACTTGAGATACAAAGACTAACATAAGCAACTCAATCATATATCTATTGAGAGAGAGGATGATAAGATTTTGAGCTTTAAGGCATACATTTCTATCATATCCATACCAAAGCAAGTGTTGCTTTGATAAATGAACAGGCAAAAGAAGAGTTGAATCGCGCAGAAATAGCAGCGGTCCAAGCTGGAGAAGAAAGAGAGACGAACTATCATCTCTTGCAGTTGAACTTGAAGTAGAAGCTTCTACTCTCCAAAGATCTCCCCTGGCTGCTAATGAATGTTCCATACCACTTGTTCTACTTTCGTAACTTGACGATATCTCAAACGTTCCCTACAGTTAATAGAGCAGAAACTGTAATCTGTAAACAAATTTATCTCTTGGCAGGAACTCCACCGAAAACATCAATCTTTTCTTCCAGATTCATATTGACTAAACAAGCCATAGCTCAACTAAATCCTACATTTCACAAGACCTCAATCAACAAGCATCTAAGTTCCAAAACTTTGCATGTGCCACTTTGATCGGTAAGAAACAAGATAAAACCTTGAAATGCAGAACTACATCCTAGATAACAAGTACCTTTGGTCTCCCAAGTAATCCAGCGGTCCTTAAATCGAATTCCGTAACTTTCTCCTCTGGCACAGTAACAGAGGAAGCAGTATCTGTCTTAGAAACCCTCGAGTCATCTTTTGTGTCTACATAAACCCTATGGCTCCTCGTAATCGCATCTCTCTCCATAGAAACAGACGCGTTCTCGTCGTGCCGAAATGGCATAGGCAGCCTCCTGAAGAATTGCTGAACCATCACGTTCAATCCAGCGCCGAAATCAACACCAGCTTGACCAATCTTGTTCCCGATATCGAGAATAGCCGAGACGCCATTGATGGGTTGGTCGGTGGAGAACCTAGAATCCCTAATCCCGAATCGCTCACTGGAGAACTCGAGGTCGAAGAGCTTCAATTTCTGATGATTCGGCCATGGAAATGAAGGTGGGTTGATTTGAATCAGACCCGTAAAGCCCTGAGCAAGTCGGTCAGCCAAGTCTTGTCCATGTCGCTGAACCTCTTCCCACGCTTCCAACGATCTTTCCACAGACATTTTCTTCTTCAAAGGATTAAACTTTGCAGCTCCACCAAGAGTAAAAGGTAAGAGAACTTGAGGGTTTAGCTGTATAGCCCCAAAATTGACGAGAAAGAATGAGAAAAGCCACAAATTTTACGATATCCTCAGAGTAATCAAAATTAGGGTTCAACAGAGGTTCGAAAGCTGAGGCCCACAACAGAAAAAGATCGGAAATTTCTGTTTTCTTGTGGAAGTTAACGAAAATCGAATCTACGGAGATGCCATGGAATCTAAGCAAGAGGAAATTTAAAGCTTTGAAAGACGCGACACAAATCAATCACTCTTGATGATAGGCTTTGTATTCAGGCGAACCTTTGTCCCTTCTGAAGACCTCTTCGGTCATACATACTTATCCAAAAAGTTTCTACCTCAGCCAGAGGCTTCCGCATATATCACTAACGCTTCTTTTGTGGAGTTAACACTACAGTTTTCTCAATGAACAAAGATCGTCTAAAACAAATAGAACAATTACGGCACATGATCGAGATAAAAGGACAAAACACAACTTAAGTTTCCGGATCTGTACCCTTAAAAGTGAAAGTTGAAAACTCTTCTTGACTAAGAGTCTTGCTTTCGTACAGCTTCAATGTTGCAAGAACACTAAATTGATGTCTACTACAAACAATCTATGATATAACTCATGCGAGAGGAGTACAGATAGTTCGGCTTAGGTTCTGAATCTCTGTCAGCAACCTTGAGACTGAGTCTTGTACCTCTTGAGGAACTTGTAGCTTCGGATGTGTCAAGTCCAATGGATATAGTGTGATGACTTTCATCAAAACAGACAAGTGTAAGTTCTTTGTCTTGCCATCCCACACACTCTGGTTTGGAAACTTGCACTTATCTTTCAACACGCATTTATCACACACCTATTATGCAAAAAAAAAGTTTTGGTTAGATGCTGTTGGGGGAAAGGAAACTGAGATCAAGACAGTGTAGTGTACATCTAACTTACATTGTTCTCCGGGATATCGAAAAACTTGCGAAGTGTTTTAGCAGCGAATATTGCCCTTCTTTCCAAACTCGGGCAACCAAATAGCACAATGTGCTTCAGGTCACTACCTGATAACCACCTGTAAGTTGGATCTGAGGTTATGAAAAGCCGTGGAGGCAAATAAGATGATTGAATCAGTTTCCAAGTCCCTAGCTGCTACCATAGCTAAGGGCGAATAAAATGCTGCAGGGTAAGGCAATCAAGACCATACAAGAGATTCCTAAGACTCACAGTCGACAAATAATCCCATTTGAAGCATCTACGAATGTATTCGCTACTTCTTACATCAGAATTTCTCAATCAATGCATCTACGAATGTATTCACCACTTCTTACATCCAACCACAAGAAATAAATTCATCACAAAAGATTCATCATTCCAGTAGAACTAGCACCGAACCCCTCACCCCGACTTTCATTACCCTAGAAATGAACTTGTGCACTGACAAGTTTTGAGCTGAACATGCCAAAGTTTTTCATCATACATTAGACCCATCAAGATGAACATTTCAACAAACATTATTTCTCTAAACGAAACCTAACGAGCATCACAATTATCCAAACTTTTAACAATCAAACAGAACAACCACACAATATATGATCAAATATATACAAGTAAAGGTTCTTACTTTGCTATTTCTTGGTGATCCTTTCCGAATCTTTCCGCTGCAAACTTAACAAAAGTTCTAGCATACTCTTCATCAAGACTCCCCGATTCCAACTTTTCTCCACTGATGAAATTAGCCTTGTTCAAATACCCTTGTTTATGCAGAAGCTTCACAAACGACAACATCTCTAAAGGAAGCTCCTTATAAACCCTAATCACATCGTCCTCTTGTTCCCGAATATTTTTCTTTACATCCTTCTCTTCGTCGCCCTTGAACAACGTGTAAAGCTTGTGCCTTTTATCGGTCTGCTCTGGTGTCACAACCTTCCCATTCTGCTTCTTCGTTTTCGTCACTGGCTCCAATTTCTTCAGTTCTATGAGTTTAATCTCCAATTCCAAAAGCTTTCTCTTCAATTCGTTGTCTTCTTCATCGATTTCGATCGTTTCTGATTTGGGTCTCAATCCAACGACCTCTTCGAATAAAACAGAGAGTGGCTTCTTATGAGGCTCCGATGACGAGGTCAGGTTTCTGCAAATAATCGAAGGCTTGAGGAGAGTCTTAAAAAAGGTTTGATTTTGGAGAACCGATTTGAGCAGAATCGCCATGGATTAAGTGGATAAGCTTGAGAAATCAACAAGATAGAAAAATTCGGCAGATTCACAGATTAAAAAGTAATCAATAAGACAGCCATTGAAGCACCTGGACCTTCTCAGAAAAAAATAGATGAAGATTTCGAAAAAATTTGGACCATTCCTCGAATCGAGCGTGTCATCCTTGCACAGGGACCATGCTAATCTTCTCTGTATCGTTCCAATTTTAAGGTGACAATCAAAATGGTGACTCTGGCAATATATAAACATTCGTTTCGCTGCAAAGATAAGCCATGTGGGACAAACGTAGAGGTAGACTTAGGGAAGAAGAAGACGGTGGGCCTTTTTAAGCAAAGCTCCAGGAGAAAACTAAGATTCGTTATAAGGTCCGATTACATATTAGAAAACCGAAAACAAATTTCGGTTTTATCATAGACCGAAATTAAACCATTGTACATTTCCTTCTTCTTTTCAGCAACAAACGCATAATAACCGAACCAAATGAAACCGAATCGTACCAAAATTAATAATTCGGTTAAGTTATGGTTACTTCACAATTCTTACCTCCCCAAATACTAAAATTCAAATATCAAATCGTAGACCACCAAGTATTTTACTTAGTGTGCAACCAACTAAACCAATCGTAAAACTTAACAATCTCTATAATATTAGTTAAAAAGACATTTTTTAAAATGAATTTTGTTTTGTAAGTTATTACATGAAATGTCATTACAATTAACAAATAATAATTGAAATAGAAAAGGTTATAATAGTCTTTTAAAATTATTGATTAGAATATGGAAAATATATTTTGCATTAAAGAAATTATTTATTATTTCATTTTTAATTATTTTTAATACTATATATTTTAAAATAATAATCAATTCATGTATATTAAAAAACAAATCTATTTAAAATCTTGCTATATTTTTCACTATAATTTATTATAGTTTATTTGAATATATATCAAAACAAAAGTTAAAAAATATTTTACTAATTTTATAAAAAAGTTAGACACAATAAAACTATGTTTTTTAAGAGTTCGTTGACTAACCACAAAAATAAAATTCATTTAACGGTGCATTAGAGTTATGTTTTTAAGATTATAAATTTTTACGGGTTAACCCGAATAATATTTTAGTTCACTGTAAAACGGATTAAATAGAAAAATTATTACAAATTGACAGCTTTATCTATAATCATTAGTTAGTTATATTGTAAAATTAAAATAAAAACAATTTTTAAAAATTTTAAAACAAATTTTTTTTAAAAAACGCGCTATAATTAGCGCGGGTTAGATCCTAGTTCTTTACATTTTATTTAACATAAAGGAATGAGAAACTTTTGGTTAACCGAAATTTAACCGAAATATTTCCGAAATTTAACCTAAATATTTCGAAATTTAACCGAAATTTAACCAAAAACTATTCGGTTAACCGAAAATAACCAAAACCATTCGGTTAAACGAAACTATTCGGTTAACCATAATTTAACCGAAAATAACCGAAACTATTTGGTTAACCGAAATTTAACCGAAACTATTCGGTTAACCGAAAATAACCAAAACCATTCGGTAATTAATTTTGTTAACTGTACCGAACCGAATTGACTGGTAACCGAACCAAAACCGAACCAAAAACTGTTACTAACCGAATGGAAAGTAAAAGACATAACCGAACGTATTCAAAAACCGAAATAACCGAACCGAACTGAACCGATTAACCATATGCCCTGGACTAAACAAACCATTATATTTCCTTTTCAAGATATTAGTTTGTTGGACGAAAACAATCAATGATTTTTCACTTCTCCAACAAATATATCGGCAATCTTTAAATCACATGCATCAAACCAGCTTTCTTCTTTTTCTTTTTTCTTTTTGCTTTCTTCACATGTATCAAACTGTTTTCTTCTCACCATTCAAATATAATTTTAAAGATAAAAAAAAAAAAATACATTTATATTCTCTTTTATCTGGCCAGTAATAATTATGTAATATTTTTATTTATATAAGACAATAATAAGATATATAAAAACAAATTCTTCTGGTTGAACCGTGTCGGTTCACGTTAGCTAGCTGCACTTTGTATCCTAACCGTCGTGCCGTTTTCATCAACTTTCGTGTCGTTTTCTATATTGTTTTGAGTTAGGTTCTCTCTTCTTTTTTTATAATTCGCCTCACAAAAATAAATAAGCAGACCAAACCCTTGATGCACATGCTCTTAGCTAGGTAGCCAACCACGTGTCTGACTCATCTTCTATATATTATCATGTCAAACCTCTGCCCCCTTAGATCTTGCCACATCAAAAAATCCGACAATTACTATTACTTCTTCAACTGCTTCGTTTCCGAACAAATCGAACATGGCCTCCATTTTTCTTGAGCAGTGCGCGTTTACCATTTTATTTTAAGAACTGTCTACTTTTGACTTTTAATTTGTGTATTTTCCTACACTTTGATTAGCGAGAGCANTGAGATCAAGACAGTGTAGTGTACATCTAACTTACATTGTTCTCCGGGATATCGAAAAACTTGCGAAGTGTTTTAGCAGCGAATATTGCCCTTCTTTCCAAACTCGGGCAACCAAATAGCACAATGTGCTTCAGGTCACTACCTGATAACCACCTGTAAGTTGGATCTGAGGTTATGAAAAGCCGTGGAGGCAAATAAGATGATTGAATCAGTTTCCAAGTCCCTAGCTGCTACCATAGCTAAGGGCGAATAAAATGCTGCAGGGTAAGGCAATCAAGACCATACAAGAGATTCCTAAGACTCGACAGTCGACAAATAATCCCATTTGAAGCATCTACGAATGTATTCGCCACTTCTTACATCAGAATTTCTCAATCAATGCATCTACGAATGTATTCACCACTTCTTACATCCAACCACAAGAAATAAATTCATCACAAAAGATTCATCATTCCAATAGAACTAACACCGAACCCCTCACCCCGACTTTCATTACCCTAGAAATGAACTTGTGCACTGACAAGTTTTGAGCTGAACATGCCAAAGTTTTTCATCATACATTAGACCCATCAAGATGAACATTTCAACAAACATTATTTCTCTAAACGAAACCTAACGAGCATCACAATTATCCAAACTTTTAACAATCAAACAGAACAACCACACAATATATGATCAAATATATACAAGTAAAGGTTCTTACTTTGCTATTTCTTGGTGATCCTTTCCGAATCTTTCCGCTGCAAACTTAACAAAAGTTCTAGCATACTCTTCATCAAGACTCCCCGATTCCAACTTTTCTCCACTGATGAAATTAGCCTTGTTCAAATACCCTTGTTTATGCAGAAGCTTCACAAACGACAACATCTCTAAAGGAAGCTCCTTATAAACCCTAATCACATCGTCCTCTTGTTCCCGAATATTTTTCTTTACATCCTTCTCTTCGTCGCCCTTGAACAACGTGTAAAGCTTGTGCCTTTTCTCGGTTTGCTCTGGCGTCACGACCTTCCCCTTCTGCTTCCTCTTTTTCGTCTCTGGCTCCAATTTCTTCAGTTCTATGAGTTTAATCTCCAATTCCAACAGCTTTCTCTTTAATTCGTTGTCTTCTTCATCGATTTCGATCGTTTCTGATTTGGGTCTCAATCCAACGACCTCTTCGAATAAAACAGAGAGTGGCTTCTTATGAGGCTCCGATGACGAGGTTAGGTTTCTGCAAATAATCGAAGGCTTGAGGAGAGTCTTAAAAAAGGTTTGATTTTGGAGAACCGATTTGAGCAGAATCGCCATGGATTCAGTGGATAAGCTTGAGAAATCAACAAGATAGAAAAAATTCGGCAGATTCACAGATTAAAAAGTAATCAATAAGACAGCCATTGAAGCACCTGGACCTTCTCTGAAAAAATAGATGAAGATTTCGAAAACATTCAAAAAAAATTTTAGACCATATCTCGAATCGAGCGTGTCATCCTTGCACAGGGACCATGCTAATCTTCTCTGTATCGTTCCGATTTTAAGGTGACAATCAAACTGGTGACTCTGGCAATATATATACATTCGTTTCGCTGCAAAGATAAGCCATGTGGGACTTAGGGAAGAAGAAGAAGACGGTGGGCCTTTTTAAGCAAAGCCCCAGGAGAAAACTAAGATTCGTTATAAGGTCCGATTAGATATTAGAAAACCGAAATTAAACCATTGTACATTTCCTTCTATTTTTTCAACAACAAACCATTTTTTTTTTTAACATATAATTTTATTCATATAGTTTACATAAAAATTACATAAATAAGAAAATACAATCTTTTATAAAACAATAAAAATAAAAATAAAATATATATAGATGCCTTTCGGAGAAATATTTTACTCGTTTTCATATTCGCATTCGATTCGATGAGATTTTCATCTTTGGTTATCAATATAACCAATTCAAACATTTTTTCTTTATGTTGTATTACATTGGCCACCTCCTAATTTAGATCTAGAGATTTTCTTCGGTTAAGAATTCAATGTACCGATTCTTTCATAAAAAAAAAAAATATTGGAACAACAAACCATTATATTTCCTTTTCAAGATATTTAGTTTGTTGGACAAAAACAATCAATGATTTTTCACTTCTCTAACAAATATCTCGGCAATCTTTAAATCACATGAATCAAACCAGCTTTTCTTCTTCTTCTTTTTTGCTTTCTTCACATGTATCAAACTGTTTTCTTCTGATCATTCAAATATAATCTAAAAGATTAAAAAAAAAAAAAAAATTATATTCTATTTTATCTGGCCAGTAATAATTATGTAAATTTATTACCTGGTCCATGACTCCATGTTTTGTACAAAATCATAACATTTCACATGGTTCAACATTATTAAAATCCTAAATTCAAAAGTATTTAAACATCGAGTCTTTACATGTTGAAATCAAGAATCAACTTTTCTTCATCCTCTTTCTCAAAAAAAAAACCAAACTTTTTTCCTCATCTCAGAAAAGCCCTGTTGAAACCTTTACTTGCAGAAAGTAAAAATCCAAACTTTTTTTGTTACTAGAAATTGCAAAACCCAATTATAATCATCGTTACCAAAAGGTTTTATTTCTCCAATCATGGCCGTTGATTCGACTGATAATCGGCGAGATTTCGTTGTCAAGATCGACGGTGAAGACATTGAGTCAAGCAACAATGGCAAGAACGGTAAACCCGGAGGTGAAGACGACGGAAGTTTTGATTTTATGCGGCGGAGGAATGAGAAATCGGCTGAGCCAGATCCACCGTCAAGGCTCATAGGTCAGTTTCTCAACAAACAAAAAGCTTCGGGTGACGAGATCTCTCTCGACATGGAACCTAACATGCCGGAGCTTCAAAGCAACATGGTTTCTCCGTCACCGGTAACGGCGGTTTCCGGTTCTGCTTCACCGGCAACGGCGGGTTACCGTAACGAAACCGTCGATGCGATTAGACGGAGGCATAACAGAGTGACGCTTTCTCCGTCTGTTAAAGATAGCGATAGTAGTGAAGAAGAAGAAAACAGAGTAGACGAATCAGAGGTTGTGAAGTGTAGCTCGAATAGATCGCTGAGGACTAAGACTTTGATGAAGACAAAGACAAGATCTAGATTGATGGATCCTCCAACTCCTGCGTATTCGGAGATGGTTTCGGGTCGGACTCCAAAATCCGGGAATTTGAAACCCGGGTTTTCGGGGAAAAGCCCTAAACCGGGAACTCCAATCCAAGGAGGAGCCATGGAATTGGAAGAAGAGGAAGATCCGTTTTCGGAGGAGGATTTTCCGGAAGGTTACAAGAAGGATAAACTTTGTCTTTGGGTTATTATGGAATGGATTTTTCTGATTCTGATCATCGCCGGTTTGATCTGTAGTCTCGTGATACCTTTCTTGCGCGGCAAGAAACTCTGGAACCTAGCTTTGTGGAAATGGGAAGTGATGGTTCTTGTGTTGATATGTGGGAGATTGGTTTCTAGTTGGATAGTGAAGCTTTTCGTCTACTTCGTCGAAAGCAACTTTCTTTTGAGAAAGAAGGTTTTGTATTTCGTCTACGGTATCCGAAAGGCGGTGCAGAACTGTCTCTGGCTAGGGCTTGTGTTGATCGCATGGCATTTCTTGTTCGACAAGAAAGTCGAAAGGGAGACCCGGAGCACAGTGCTTAAGTATGTTACTAAAGTGTTAGTCTGTTTACTTGTTGCTGTTATCATCTGGCTCATAAAGACCTTACTGGTTAAAGTTCTCGCTTCATCGTTCCATATGAGTACTTACTTCGATCGGATTCAAGAATCGTTGTTTACTCAATACGTGATCGAGACTCTCTCGGGACCTCCTCGAATTGAGATTCATTTAGAAGAAGAGAAACTTGCGAACGATGTAAAGACCTTAGAGATTGCTGGAGCTAAGCTATCTCCTCCGGGTCCAATGGCAGTTTCTCCTTCGCCACAAGTGACCATTGGAAGTGGAAGGCTGCAGAAGAGTCTGACCAGAATAGGCAAAAGTCCGGTGCTTTCAAGGTGTGGTTCCAAAAAAGAAAGAGAGGATGAAGGGATAAGGATCGATCATTTGCAGAGAATGAACACTAAAAATGTATCGGCTTGGAAAATGAAGAGACTGATGAATGTAATAAGAAAAGGAACTCTTTCTACTTTGGATGAACAGATACAAGACACGACCACTCAGGAAGATGACAAAGCAACACAGATACGAAGTGAATTTGAAGCAAAACTTGCAGCGAGGAAGATTTTTCAGAATGTTGCTGACCCTGGATCCAGGTATATATATAGTATGACCTTATGAACAGCTTTGATTTGATGTTTCTTAAGATCAAGATTTAAAAACAGAGGATTTTTTTCTGGTTTTAGGTACATATATCTCGAAGACTTTATGCGTTTTCTGATTGAAGATGAATCTGAAAGAGCCATGGGTCTCTTTGAAGGAGCTTCAGAGAGTCACAAAATCAGCAAATCTTGTCTGAAGAATTGGGTGGTAATTTTTTATTTTTTTAAATTGATATCTCAAAAGCTTTCTTTCGCATGATAACGACTCTAAATTCGTAAACCTTTCTCTAGGTTAATGCCTTTAGAGAACGAAGAGCACTAGCTTTAACTTTAAACGATACAAAAACAGCAGTGAACAGGCTTCATCGAATCGTCGATGTGTTGCTCAGCATTGTGATCCTAATCATCTGGCTTCTCATCCTCGGAATTGCAACAACTAAGTTCTTGCTTGTAATAAGCTCTCAGCTTCTTCTTGTAGTCTTTGTGTTTGGAAATTCATGCAAAACCATCTTTGAAGCTGTCATATTCGTCTTTGTGATGCATCCATTTGATGTCGGTGACAGGTGTGAAATAGACGGTGTTCAGGTTTGTCCCTTGAAACTCTGTTTCTGCATTTACATAACACAATACTTGAAGAAAAAGCTAATCCTCTGTTTTGTAAGTATAGATGGTTGTGGAAGAGATGAACATTTTGACTACAGTCTTTCTTCGGTTTGATAATCAGAAGATCGTATATCCAAACAGTCTTCTCGGCACAAAACCTATTGCTAATTATTACCGCAGTCCCGATATGCAAGATGCCATTGAGTTCTTTGTCCATATAGCAACTCCACCTGAAAAGATAACCGCACTGAAACAGAGGATACTCATGTTAGAAGCTACACCCCAAACCCTTAATCCTAAACGTTGAAAGAAAAAAACATAGCCTAATATGAATGATATTCTATGGTGTTTGTTTTATGCAGCTATGTAGATAATAAGAAGGATCATTGGCATCCATCGCCGATGATTGTGTTTAGAGACATGTGTGGATTGAACAGTGTGAAGATCGCGATGTGGCCAACGCATAAGATGAATCATCAAGACATGGGAGAGAGATTTGTGAGGAGAGGTCAATTACTTGAAGAGATTGGTAGATCTTGCAGAGAATTGGATATCGAATATCGGTTATATCCTCTTAATATCAACATCAAAAGCATTCCTCCTTCTGCTACTCCGATCACTTCTGATCGCATTCCTCCTAGCTGGAACAACAACCAACAACGCAATGCTTAAAGATTGAAAATTTTGAGTTTTTGTATTATTTGTATTTGTAAAGACTAGAGAGTGAAAAAGAGATTTTTTACTTCTTCTTGCTCTTTTACTCTTTCTTTATTGTTTTGAGACCTTGAGGATTCTTTATATTTGAAATGTGAAGCCGGAATCTGTTTCCGTGTGGTTATAGTCATCATGCAATAAAAGCTTACATCATTTGAATTTTGATGCTACAAACTACAAGATGTGTTGTGTCTGTTGAAAATTAACAACAATGAACAGTTGACCATAATATCTTATTATATAGAGCGGAATGTTTCAAAATTAGTAATTCGCATGATCACAACACGTGTTAATTTAATCGGTTAAATGTTGACATGTGTTTAATAAATTTCCAATTATATTTTGACAGATGTTTAATAAATTTCCAATCATATTTTGACACATGTTTAATAAATTTCTAATTATATTTTAACACATAAAATTAACAATAAAAATAAAATTTATAATCGATTTCTAATCCTAAAAGGTAAAAAAAAAATAGTAGTCATGTTTAAATTAAGAAAATTAAACAAAAATTATAAATAAAAACCAAAGTTATAAAAAAGAAAGAAAACCTATATTTCAGATTATAATAAGAAAATTACAAATAGATAAAAAAATCATAAAAAGAAAAGGAATAGAAGGAAAAACCATGTTTTAGTTTAGAATAAGTAAATCTTATTATATAAAACTGAATAATATAGTATTATATAGTAGATATATCTAACTTTACAACCTAGTAATTTTTATATAAATTAATAAAGTATATCATAATAAATAGAATTAGTTTGATTAAAGATATATAATAAATTTAATTAGAGTAGTATTTTCTAAAGCTTAATAAATTTTATAACTTCATAAATTGTTTGCAAGTTATCAGATTATTGTAATTTTAGTGGGTAGAGAGTGAATTAAAATTAAATAATAACACAAAAATGACTGTATAATATGTTTTGAGCAATATCTTTGTATAAAAGTGACTGAATAATATTCAGTCCGAATGAGACAAAAAAAGAAGAGTAAATCGAACATAAATTAAAAATAAAAAATTTCCAATCGAATTACAAACCTATTGGGAAATCGGTAAGATATTTGAGTTATTAATTATGAGAGTTTTGAAGTTTCTAACTTGGGTAATAAAATGTAGAAATGTAAATCACATGCTTGAAATTGATCTTAAAATAAAAATATGTCTAAAACTTGCACGAATGAATAGTGATAATAAAAACGTATATGAATACGATCCGCGCATAATCATTGATATTTTCATCAATAAGCCTTTTCTGGGGTAATGTATGGTTGTTGGTTGGGGAAATTCATGTTAGATTTCAAGTTCTTCGTTCTGGTTTAGGAAAACCAGAGGAGACATCTACCAATCAGTTAATAATGGTTTCTGAAGTAGTAAAGGAAAAAGAGCTGGCTCTCAATCCGAAAATGCCGTCTGAAGTAGAAGAGGAAGTAGAGAGGCTCAAGAAGAAGTTAACGGCACTTAGTAAAACATGTGGCTCATGTTCATTAGTAAGTTGCAGCTGTCCGTCTAAGAGCAGGAATAAAAAATTACCATCCGACAAAGATAAATTTGTTAGAGGCGGAATTTACAAATATCTTAAGAGTTCTATGAAGGATGATGGAGAAAGCAACTGGATTTATGCGTTGGATTGTTTTGAGGAATCTCAAAGAGCATTAGTGAATCTTCCAAGCGGATGTGAGGAGATTCAATATATTATTACAAGGAAAGCGGTTGTATGGAATAAAATTGGTAGGAGCTGTCTCAAGAGCAAAAAGTTCAAAGAAGCTGAAGAGGCTAATGCACATGCTATTTCAGACAACTTTTTAAGGTTAAACAGTGCCACATAACTTAACTTATGTCTTACCTTTCGGTGAAAACCACCAAATCCTGTGGGGTTGGACTAATTGAAAGGATAATGAAAAACCAGAGAGAAAACTTTCAAGCTGAGTTTTAATACTGTTTTCTCTTGTTACTTTCAGCTACATACTTCATTACAGAGGATGACCTTTTATACTAAAAGAGAAACAAGGGCACACTCTAAACCCTAGTCACACATGTCATTCTCACATGTCTTCATCAATTTCCATCAAAGCATTAAATCGATTTTGAGTTTGAACCACCTCTCTATCAACTTGCCTCATCTTTTCCTCTGCATTTATTCTGTTTTTGTTAATCTGCAGAGAGGTAGGTAGACATTGAGAGGAGATGGGCTCGAGACTGGTTTTCATTGTTTGGAGTGATTTGGGCCTCCACACCTTCAAGCCCATATGAGCTTTGTTGCTTGACTCATTCGACATCGACTTATTAGCCCCTCTCAAATTTGGCGTGGGAGGGACATCGACGCCAAGTTTGAATCGCAGAGAAGTGAAAGCCTTAACAGAGAGAGACTTGGTAAAAATATCTACAATTTGAAGATGAGAGGGAAGATGTTTTACCTCTAGTAAACCAAGAGCTACTCTTTCTCTCACATAGTGATGATGAGTTTCAAAGTGCTTTGATCTTGCGTGGTAAGCAGGATTAGCAGTGAGATACACCGCAGACAGATTGTCGCAGTATAGTTCTGGCGTATCAGGAAGAGGAATCCCAAGCTCTTTTAGGACATCACATATCCAAGTGATTTCTGAAGCAGTTTCTGACATTGAGCGATACTCTGCTTCAGTGGAGCTTTTTGCAACTGTGTTTTGCTTCTTGGATGACCATGAGATAAGGTTTGATCCCAGATATATGCAGTAACCTCCAGTTGATTGTCTTGTAATGTGACAACCACCCCAATCACTGTCGCTATAAGTTCTTAACACAAAATCTGTATCTTTGCTGAATGAAATCCCCATTGTAATTGTTCCTTTGATGTATCTAAGGATTCTCTTCAGCAGATTAAAATCAGAAACTGTTGGAGCATGCATTTTTTGGCAAACAAAGTTCACGGCAAACTGAATATCAGGTCTTGTCAGGGTCAGATATTGTAACTTACCTGCAAGACTCCGAAAATAAGTAGGATTCTCGAAAAATTCATGTTGTGCAGGAACTTTGTGAGGTTGTAGAGGCAATGGTGTTTGCATAGGAGAGCATTCACTCATGGACGCAACAGCTAAGATATCTTCTGCATATTTCTGCTGAGACAGGAATAGCCCCTCTTGATGAAATTGTGCTTGAATTCCCAAGAAGTAAGACATTTTTCCAAGATCTTTCATACGAAACTGAGTATTTAGATCTTCAAGAAGTTTTTCCATTGTTGCAGAATTGTTTCCAGTGAGCACCATATCATCAACGTATAAGAGAAGCATGATTACATCTCTATTGCATGTGTAGACAAAGAGAGATGGGTCTTTTAAACTGCAGACAAAGCCAAATTCAAGTAAGTATGAGCTAAACTTGTCAAACCATGCCCTTGGGGCTTGTTTTAGACCATATAATGCTTTGTGAAGTAAGCAAACATGATCTGGTCGAGCTTTATCTACAAATCCCGCAGGTTGTTTCATGTAGACCACTTCAGTAAGATCTCCATGCAAGAATGCATTCTTTACATCCATTTGTTTTATATCCCAACTCATAACCGTGGCTGTGTGTAAAACAGCTCTCACCGTGGCTGATCTGACAACTGGACTGTAAGTCTCTAGATAGTCAATTCCTTCTTCTTGATCAAATCCTTGTGCCACTAGTCGAGCTTTAAGTCTATCTAGAGAACCATCTGCATTTAGTTTGGTTCGGAAGACCCATTTGCTACCTAGAACATGCATACCAGAGTTGTAAGGAACCAATGACCATGTATTTGTCTCTGAACAATTGTTATATTCCTCATTCATTGCTCCATTCCATCCATGATGTTTCAAAGCAGTTGTAACTGTTTTGGGCTCAGGATTGGACATCTTATGATTCAAGAGAGCATAGCGGGGATTTGGTTTTAAGATTCCAGCCTTTGCTCTTGTTGTCATTGGATGATTTGATGTTGGTGCTGGTTGAACAGGGAGAAATGAATTTGTGTCAGAATATGAGGATTCTGCTGGTGTGAACTGATGATTTTGAGTTTCAGGTGTGCCGTCTGTCCCAGTCAGTGAGAGAGACACGCTGTCGCCAATAGGATCGTGTTCTAAGCACGCCGTACGCTCAGAACATGCTCTCTCAGAACTAGTAGACGCAGCACTTGACTCTGTATTCACATTCTGAGCGGATGAAGAACTAATCACTGGATGTATGGGAAGTTCAGCATTATCAGATGACTCTGAGAAAGTAGAGCTTGAAGACGATGCCCGCATGTCAATGATAGGAGCTGGGACTGATGAGGCAGCAAAATCACATTTTTCTGAAACCAAATCAGAGGACACAAAGCTTTGTTGCCAAGCTTTTGTCAGAGTGGATACATCTTGTGAGTGAAAAGAACTATATGTATCTTGGAAAGGGAATGATTCCTCATCAAATAGAACATGTCGGCTTATATACACTCTTCCTGTTGGTGGATATAAACACCTGTAGCCTTTATATTTTGCAGTGTATCCAAGAAACACACATTTTAAAGACTTAGGGTCAAACTTGTGTGAAGCATAGTCTCTGAGTGTTGGGTAGCAAGTGCAACCGAATGTTCTCAGAGATGAATATTCTGGAGCATAACCAAGTAACTTCTGAAAAGGAGATGAATTGTTCTCAATTGCAGAGGTTGGAAGCAGATTAGTGAGGAAGTTCGAAGTAAAGAATGCTTCAACCCAATACTTTGGTGGCATTTTACTTTGAAACATCATTGAGAGTCCTAACTCAGTAAGATAGCGATGTTTTCTTTCCACAAGCCCATTTTGTTGAGGCGTATGAGGACAAGAAATGTAATGTTGAATACCATGCTGTTGTAGATGCATTAATAATTGTTTGCTTGTAAACTCTCCACCACCATCGCTTTGAAAGATGCCAATCTTAGTATTAAACTGATTTTCAACTAAAGTCTGAAAGGCAACAAAGACAGAGAAGAAATCTGACTTGAGCTTTAAGGGATAGAACCAACAGAATCTTGACCAGTTATCAATGAGGATTACATAGTATCTAAATCCTTGCACTGAAGCAGTTGGTGCAGGTCCCCACAGATCACAGTGAATCCTCTGTAGTGGTTTGGAAGCAACAAAATCAGAAGGAACAAAAGGTAATCTAGTACTCTTCCCAAGGCGACAGGGTTCACACATGAAATTTGTACGCTTATTAATACATATAGCTTTAGTAGAAGATAGATGTTGGAGAACTTGTGGCTGAGGATGTCCAAGTCTTCGGTGCCAGACTAGATCAGATGCAGAACGTTGTCTAGAAGAGAAGAGCACTTGTGGTTTTGTGTTCTCCAACGCATACAGACCATCACTGTTTCTTCCCAACATTAGCAACCGCTTGGTTGACTTGTCCTTAACAACAACCCCATCACAATCAAACTCAAAAGAGCAAGGATAATCTCTTGTTACTTTTGACACAGAAAGAAGAGATTTAGCAACTTCAGGACAAACAAGAACATCTTTAAGAGGAAGAATACCTGTAGAAGATGAGATGATGGCTGAACCAGTGTGAGTTATACGCAGAAAGCTCCCATCTGCAATCATAACCGTGTCTGAACCTGTGTAAGGTTGAGATTGCTGCAGGTGGTGATGAGAACTGGTGACATGAGCACTTGCCCCGGTGTCTGGAAACCACTCATGTCCAGTATGGTCTGTAACCTCAGTAATTCGCATAGCAGCCATAACAGAAGGCACATCTTCAAGTTGATAAGAGTTATCAAATCTATGCCAGTAGCTTAAAGCCGGATGACCCTTTTTGCCACATATCTGACAAATAGGTCTGTTATCCCTGTCATATTGAGAAGAAGATCCTCTAAAGGTGCTTAATTGCTGATGGATTGCTGATGGAAACCACGACCCCTTGTTGAGTAAGAGCCACGATCTCTGCCTGCACGGTTAAAGAACTGACCTCTTCCTCTGTTATTGTGAAATCCTTGAGAGACTTGTGTCGTGTTGAAAGCAAGGTGAGGAGAGGTGTCAGAAGAGGTAAGATAGGTCTGGAGACGATCTTCATAAGCAGTAAGGCGAGGGATTACATCATTAAAAGTTGGGCTTGGGTCAGAGTCCATAGAACCTTCAATACTGGTTTTAATAGGTTCATAGTCCCTTCCTAATCCATGGAGAGCTGCAAAGACCTTCATTTTCTCAGTGACAGGGCTCCCAATGGATGACAGTTGGTCACAAACAGCTTTAATATCCTTTATGTAATCATGCATGGACTTTGCAAGCTTGGAGATGGTTTGAAGTTTTCTTTGAAGCTCAAAAAGACGTGAAGAGGTGACACGATTGTAGAAGTTTGCTAGAGTAGTCCATACTTCTTGAGAGGTACTGCAGCTAACAACTACAATGAGAATATCTTCAGAGAAAGAGCCAAGGAGCCATGAACGCACCACTTGATCAGTTTGCTCCCATTTGACAACATCCGGGTTTATGGCAGCAGTATTGATGTTGTTGTCTCCTCGAATGAGAACAGTGGCTAGAGGTTTGGGAGTTGTGCCGGTGACGAATCCAAGGAGACGCTGACCGGAGAGGAACGCCTCAAATTGAGACTTCCACAAGATGTAATTTTCCTGAGTAAGTGTGATGGTAACGCAGTTGGAGATGTTGAGAGAGGGAGAAGCATAGAGTTCCACGGTCTGATCCGCCATGGCTCTGATACCATGAAAGGATAATGAAAAACCAGAGAGAAAACTTTCAAGCTGAGTTTTAATACTGTTTTCTCTTGTTACTTTCAGCTACATACTTCATTACAGAGGATGACCTTTTATACTAAAAGAGAAACAAGGGCACACTCTAAACCCTAGTCACACATGTCATTCTCACATGTCTTCATCAATTTCCATCAAAGCATTAAATCGATTTTGAGTTTGAACCACCTCTCTATCAACTTGCCTCATCTTTTCCTCTGCATTTATTCTGTTTTTGTTAATCTGCAGAGAGGTAGGTAGACATTGAGAGGAGATGGGCTCGAGACTGGTTTTCATTGTTTGGAGTGATTTGGGCCTCCACACCTTCAGGCCCATATGAGCTTTGTTGCTTGACTCATTCGACATCGACTTATTACTAATCCCCATTGACGACATCGTTCTCCCGTGGCTAGTTTATCACGAATGGCCAGCCACGTCCTAAAGGATTGCTTGGGAATAGCTTGGGAAAACCAAACTATTTGATACCAATCTACCTGCTGACCGTGTGTGCGAATCAGGTTCCAAGTTTTTGACGAAGAGAACTCGCTTTTATATTCGTTTGTGATGTGCTTCCAGAACCAGATATCTTCTCCTGCTACGAGAGACGGGACGGGAGCAGTTCTGATCTGTTGGAGCATATCTTGGATAAGGTGACCACGCCGAAGGCGAATAAGCCAGGACGTGCCGTCGGAAGTTTAGTTTTCTTGTATTACTGTATAGGGTCAAGATTAAGAGTAAACTAGAAACAAAATCAAATACGTCAAATAAGATGCTCCAGGCCAATATTTCTTACCTTAATTATTGTCCAACACAAATCGTTCCTGTACAAACATCGCAATCTGAGAACCATCCTCCTTGTTGAGAAACACAGTCACACTATCAACATTCATGTTCAGGTAAAACACTACGCGGTCCTTGCCATATCCAAGTAATCCTTCAATGCGTCCACCTTCATCATTGTTTCTTTCTGTTTCTACGCGGTCCTTGCCAAACTCATTTAATTATGTAAAAAACTTATTCAAATCCTACCATTTCACTTTCTAAAAATTAATCAAACCGTAAAAAACAGAAATTACTTTATCAATTTTTGTCAAACAATTAATGTTATACTATAGTTTCCTGGTTTATAATGTTGCTTTTATAAAACAAATGAATTCTATAATCTCTATTTTAAAAAGTTGTCGATTTTATTTATATTTGCATAAAGAATTTGTAAGATTAATTTTGAAATTTGAATTTGATATGAAAATTAGTTAAACTTGGAAAATAAATAAAGCGAAATATTCTACCTTCTAGAATATGGGCCTTATAATGGACATCTATATTAATTATTCATAACAAAAATATATTAATACCGAGAATAATTGTGGTGATGACACATCAACAAATGTCACCTCCAAACTCTTCATTTTAAATATATTAAGGAATAGGTGAATTGATGTAGTTTACAAAGTCATGGAGACTTTGGAATTTTTTTTTGTGTTCTCTTATTATGCATTAGTAAGATTGGTTTTTATTTCTTTCTTTATCTCTATAATATTATTTAAGAAGACATTTTTGAAAATAAACTTTATTTTGTAAGTTATTACATATTATGTCATTACAAATAAGAAAAGATAATTGAAATAAGAAATGATATAATTGTCTTTTAAAATTATTGATGAGAATATGGAAAATATTTATTTCTCATTAAATAAATTATTTACTATTTAGGTTCTTAACTCTTATGATATTATTTAATAATAATCAATCCAAACATATTGAAAGAAAATATATTCGAGATATTGAAATATTTTTTACTATGCTTATTATATTTATTGGAATGTATTTCAAAACAAAAGTTTGAAAAATATTTTACTAATTTTATAAAGAGTTAGACACGAAAAATTGATTTTTTAAAGAATTTGTGGACTGGCCACAAAAACCATAGTCATTAAGCGGTGTATTAAAGTTATGTTTTCAAGATTATAAGTTTTTGCTAATTAATCCGAATAATGTTTTAGTTCATTGCAAAACGAGTTAAGTAGACAGGTTAGTCCGGGTTGGCAGTTATATATATAATCATTAGTTAGATATATTATAAAATTAAAATAAATTTATTTTTTCTTAAATTTCTAAACAAATTTAAAAAAAAAAAAAAATTATGCCGCGCTAAATCGCAAGCGCGGATTGAATCCTAGTTTGGTTTTAAAAAAAAAACAAAATTTTGGCAAAAGGTGCAATGTAGGGACAAGGTGGAGTCGGACCTTAAACTGTGGATATACACAAGGAACTTGCAAGCCATTGTGGCAAAGGATTTTACTTGTAATATGATACCAAAATATTATATTTAACCGTTCTGTACGGTTTGTTACTGAACATGTATATATTTCGCGTCCAACGTAATTTCCTAATTTACAATCCATTTTCAGTCTCCCACACTTTTTTTGAAATTCAATTTCTTGATGTGATTTGATTTCGAGTCTCAGATTTAGCCCTAATTTCGAGTCTCTGAGAGTCGTTGTGAGGCGAGAGGTAACGTTTTGTAATTCACATCACAGTGTGCGACGTCGTTTAGTAATCTACATTACGGCTAAAATATTTTCATTATTTCTGGAAATTTTCAAATCTTCGTTTCTCGCGCCGACATTGAAATCAGCGAGAGGTAACGATTCGTGTGTTTTCTCTCGAATTTTCATCTGCTTCTTCTTCGATTCTTGAATTGTGAGATCATTCGGTGGTCGTCTTCTTCAGATTCCGTCAGATCGGTTATCTAGAACGCCGTTTGTTGTTCTTCCTTCCTCGCTCTCTGCAACGCGTTCTCTCTCTCTCTCACAAAATCGTAGGTAAGCTTCTTTAATTTCCTTCGTAGATTCTTCGCAATCCTGATGTGGCTTCGTTTCTAGACCTAAGATTGTTCCATTTTCCAAGGATTGCGTCAATTTTCAAGTTACAGAGAGTAGTCGGCATCTAACTGTCCCGTTGAGGTTTATCGGTGTGATTTAGAAACCCTAAGTTCGTGCCCTGTGCAGTCCAACAGTTTTTCATATCCTCATAATCTGATCTCTACTTGGCGATGTTTTGCAGATCTCTGGAGTCTGTGCTGTTTATGCCGAACTTTAGGGTTTCCGTCCTGGAATTTTTATGTAAGTTTTGTACCTCTCCGATTACCATCCTCCTGAAATTCGACTGATTTTATTGCTTAGTTTGTATTTCCAGCAACCTGTTGTACCAATTCGTGTTTGCAATTTGCCGTAGTTAGAATCAAAATCTGTGTTGGTAGTTATTGCCTTATTGGTGATCTCAGAGTTTAGTTTTTCTTCAACAGTTTTATAAACGCTTGACTTTGGCTTCTGATTGAAAGATGGAACTCTAAATCAAAAGCATGGAAGTTATAATTAGAGCAAGATTCTTCATCTTTTTTAATTTGAATTTAATTTGCAGGTGTTTAGTAGCTTGAGATACTTATATTGGAGGTTGACATGAGGTGCAACGCCTGCTGGAGGGAACTGGAGGGCCGGGCCATTTCCACAACTTGTGGTCACTTATTATGTATCCAATTTAACTTTTCTTTTATACTCTCTCAGTGTTCTTTAGCCTTGTCTTAGTGGATAAAATACTTTTCACCTTAACATCATGAAAAGGCACTGAAGATGCCAGCAAGATTCTCAGTAATGATGGGGCATGTCCCATTTGTGATCAAGTACTCTCCAAGAGGTCAAAAGTTCCCTAAGCTACTTGCCTAGCTTCAGTTGTAGCCCTAGTCGCCTTATTTCCTGCTTGACAGTTTATCTTCTTCTTTTTTTCATCTTAGTTTAATGAAACCTGTGGACACCAACCCAAATGAAGAATGGATAAACGTAAGTGGTTGAGCTGGAGTACGCAAGGATGCTATATCTTTTCTTCTTTTCCAGATTTCCAATATTCCCATCTTACATCTCCTCATTGCTTACGTTTGTTATCAGATGGCGATGGCTGGAATTTCTCCACAAATACGTATCCTTTTCATAAATGTAGTCCTTTTCACTCTTGGTATCAGTTGCAAATAGGTTCTTTTATTGAAAAACGTCCTTCTGTATTTGAAATCTAAACTCAAATGCTTTAACATACTGACTGTGTCTTTTGCACTTGTAAAAGTTGGTAAAACAACAGTCTAAGGTTCAACGAACCTCTTTCTGTTTTCCTTAATTGAATCTAGTGATGAAGAGTGCATACCGAAGCGTAATGTTTTACATTTCGCAAAGAGACTTAGAGATGCAGTACAAGATGAATAGAGTTGTCGCACAGTGTCGTCAGAAATGTGAGGGTATGCAAGCAAAGTTTGGCGAGAAAATGGAGCAGGTGCATACAGCTTACCAGAAGATGGGCAAGAGGTGTCAGATGATGGAGCAAGAGGTAGAAAACTTGACCAAGGATAAACAAGAGCTCCAAGAGAAGTTCTCCGAGAAATCAAGGTCAGTAATTTAACATTCGTTTTGTTTGACTGGATCTGTTTCTTATCTTGAACTCAACTGTAATAACAAGCTACATTAATTGTGTTTGAACACCAGACAGAAGAGGAAGCTTGATGAGATGTATGACCAGCTAAGAAGTGAGTATGAGTCAGTCAAACGTACAGCAATACAGCCTGCAAACAACTTCTACCCACGACACCAAGAACCTGACTTTTTCTCAAACCCACCAGTTAACATGATGGAGAACAGGGAGCCCACTCGCAAAGGTTTATTAACAACACTATTTCTGTACCTTGAGTTTAGTGCTTCTTATGATTCTAAGTCTATTGTTGGTTAATATCTCCAAATCAAGTTGACTTATTTGGCGCAGACCGGTCGTTTTACTCTCCTGCAACACCAGGACCTAAAGATGAGATATGGCCAGCAAGACAGAACAGTTCAAACTCGGGTCCATTTGACATCTCCAACGACTCACCCGCAATTCCAACTGACGTTGGAAACAGAAGAGCAGGAGGAGGACATCCTGTTTTTGGTGGTGGTGGCACTTCTAATCCCCAATCAACACTACGAAACCTTATCCTCTCCCCTATTAAACGCTCTCAGCTCTCTCGTTCCCGCCCTCAACTGTTCACGTAAGCAAACTCTAACCCTACCAAATTGACATCAGATACTTGGTTTTATTTAACTTGTTGTTGCTTCTCATCTCAGATTATAGCTTAAGGATCAAGTTGAAGTGTTTTGAACCTGCCTTGGTGGAAGCCCTAATGCTCACAACCAGTAAGTGACTCTTCGTTTTTATAAGCTTACTGTCTTAGTAAAATCTGAGGGAAAATGTAGGATTTGAGAAAAATAAAAACTCTCGTCTTTATAAATAATAATGATAAAACATATTTTAGTAGAATCAATATAGTGAAACTACCTACAAGGAATGTAAGACGACGAGTAAACATAAAATGACAAATTTGTAGAAAGAAAAAGCAAAAAAAAAAAGAAAGAAAGAAAGAAAAGAAACGGTATAGGTAAGCACTCGGGGCAAAGAGTGTGTTGTTCATTGAGGGTTCAGGTTCTCTTGTTTGGTTCAAAGACGTATTTGATCAGTGCCTCTTTGATGGGTAGCATCTCTGGGAACTCCTTGCTTAGCTTACACCCATCCATTTCATTGTTGCTTCGAGGAGCAACAATGACCTTTGCTTGTTCTTCCACTGTGAAGTTGGACCATTTAAATCCTGGCTCGATGTAACTCTTGTACATCTCCAGTATCTCGTTGTGACTCACCACCCCTGGATTGGTGAAGTTCCATATCCCTCTTAGGTTTCTCTTTGCCATCTCGATGGAGATTGGGAGAAGCTCGTCCAGTATGGTCATGCTGTTCGGGATGTTCACCACTTTGTTGTAGCGCGAGATCTTTGTGATGAAGTTTCGTGGGTTGTTTAGGTCTGATGAGATCGGCATCCGCACTCTCAAGGTACATACATTGTCAAATTCTCTCAGAAGCTCCTCAACCTGGGGAAAAAAAAACAGAGCAATTATGAACAAAGACACCTATTGGTTTTGAAAGTGTCATGAGTTAGATATAATACTACCATGGCTTTGGTTTTTGAGTAGAAAGAACCAGTGAAATTAGGCTTGTCTTCTTCCTTAAAACCTATACCCGAACCCTCGGGATGTGCAGCATCGTACTCAAAGATGCAACCGGTGGCGAAATTCATCATCAATAGATCATTCTCTCTGCAAACATCTGCAAGAGTCAAAGTACCAGCGACATTGACACGAATAGTCTCTGGTTTGTGAGATTCACACCAGTCAACATTAGGTCTGCCAGTCAAACCAGCTGCGTTAAAGACATGAGTCGGTTTGATGCTACGAATATCCGCCAAGAGAGAAGCTCTGTCCTCTAAACGTCCTTTCCCATACTCATATGTAATCCCTTGCTTCTCACATAGTTTCCCTAGAAGACCACCAATCCAGCCAGTCTTACCATAGATCAAAAACTTCAACGAGGCTTTGTCACTAGAACCACCAGTCTTGTTGTTAGGTGTTACAACCGTAAATGTCTGGACCGTGTTGCTTGACGCGTCTTTCTTCTCATCAGAAAGTCTTCCACCGGGCATCATAAGCATTCTCGGATGAGGAAGCAAAGCTCCAGAGACATCACCCCACCACTCAGGATTCTGAGTGTACCATTCCATTGTCTTCTTCAATCCATCTTCCCACGCGGTTCGCTCTGACCAACCCAATTTCTTCAGCTTCTGATCATCAAGGAAGTACCTTTGATCGTTAAACGGGCGATTCTCTACAAACTGAATGCTTGAGTCAGGATCTCTCCCGAAAAGTTTGCAGATGTCTCTAGCCACATCGGTCACTCTTCTTTCTCTCTTTGTTCCGATATTGTAGACGTGACCAACTTCTCCTTTATGAAGAACAACCTCAAATGCCTCAGCAACATCTTCACAGTATAAGTAACTCCTCACATTAGATCCATCTCCATGGATGGGAAGCGGCTTCCCACTCATAGCCAACAAGATGAACTTAGGAATCAGTTTTTCAGGAAACTGGTTAGGCCCATAAACATTGTTCCCACGAGTTGTAATAACCGGTAATCCATATGATCTACCATAAGCCATCACAAGCATCTCAGCACCAGCCTTAGTAGCTGAGTATGGATTTGTGGGTAAGAGCTGAGAAGCCTCATGGTTTCCTACAGCAGCATCCTCATCGGTTTCTCCATAGACTTCATCGGTACTGACATGAATAAACCTCCTGATCTGTCCTGTTACTTTGCAGGCTTCCAAGAGGACGTGAGTACCATAAATATTGTTCTTGGTAAACTCGAAGCTATTACCAAAAGAGTTATCAACATGGGTTTGAGCAGCGAAATGCATTATCGTATCGATGTTTTCAGTGATGAGAAGGTAGTTAACGAGGTCATCACTGGCGATATCTCCTTTGACAAACTTGAAGTTTGGAGAAGAAAAGGAAGGATCGAGATTCTTCAGATCTGAACAGTAATCAAGCTTGTCCAACACAACGATCTTGTAATCCGGATAGCTACGGATCAGTCTGTTGGCAACATGAGAGGCAATGAATCCAGCAGCTCCTGTAATGAGAATGTTCTTTGGCTTATATGTAGTACCCATTTGATATCACAAATATCTGCAAAAAAAAACAAAAAACTCCATCTTATAAATGTTGTAATCCAGAACGGATCATATAAAAAGAAAAATAAAGAAGAAGGGCAGATCCAGATCCAATCGCCTGAAAACCCGAATCAATTTAGCAGCAAAATGATGAACGTTTTTGGATCATAAACAGAGAAGATAGAAATCCAGATTCAATTTATCGTATATGTTGTTGTATGTCACCACCACGTACAACATTTCGCAAATTAGCATAGAGAGCTTAAGGGACAGAAACAGAAGAGAGACACATTTCACGTACCGACACAATTCAGATTAGAATCAGATAATGCAGGAAGAAGATCTTAAGAGAGAGATAGTTAGAGAGAGAGAGATCAAAAGAGAGAAGAGTACAGAGGAAGAAGAAGAGGGAATCTACGGTCTACGGAGCGTCTCTCAACACTGCGCCTCTTATATTCCGAGACAGTTACGGAGAACCGTATGATCAAATTGACGAATTTGCCCTTACTTGTCTTGGATATTTTTGTATTTCACGTGAGCCAGGTGTCCGACATTAAAAAACTGATGTCTTTTTTTTTTTTTTTTCTTCCCTTTTTACCCACACAAATATGTAATAGAAATTCAAAAAGATAATGAAAGCTTGATGATGTTAAAAAAATAATAATGAATGAAATTTGTATAATTAGTTAACTTTTACTAAAAAACGAAAGAAATAAACAAAAATAAACAAAATAATTATTTTATAAATGTCAAAAGATATTGTTTAATTTAAGGAACAAAAAATGATTTTCTTTAATTAAAATTCCTTAATTGTTTATGATTTAAGTATAACGCAGTTTAAAGCCATGTTCTAAAATCGATTCCCTAGCGTCTAGGCATGATTTTCTTTAATTAAAATCTTTTAGTTGTTTATGATTTAAATATAACATAAGCATGTCATGTTCTAAAAATCGGTCGCCTAGTGTCTAGGCATGATTTTCTTTAATTAAAATCTCTTAGTTGTTTATGATTTAAGTATAACGTAAGCATGTCAGTTTAAAGCCATGTTCTAAAAATCGGTCGTCTAGCCGCTTAGGCGGCAGCAGACCTTGGCGATTAATAGGTAATTCGTTCAATAAATCGGATGTTCGATTAATCT
>PKML01077420.1:9566-33193 GCA_002933935.1 Eutrema yunnanense | reverse complement strand
AAAAAAAAAAAAAAAACCATAACGCACATACTCATTTTGGGTCTTTTATCTATTTTTCAATATTAAAATGGTGATATAGTGATAAGAGACGTTTCTTCTGACGTTTCTTCATAAAAGAAAAAAAGTTGTGTGGATTAAAATATTAAAATATTCTAAGAGATTCATAAGAGTATGTGCGTTAATCATGGTTATGATAAGTTTTTGTTTTTGTTTGAGAAATGGTATGATAAGTTTGAGACTTGAGATATAAAAGTTTTTTTCTCCACGAGCCAACTAAAAGTGATCATACGGAAAACACAACTTTGTCTCAGAAATCAGAGGTGAACGACAAAGAAATATTGGGCTTAGGTTATTGTCCACAAGCCCAGAAGCCCACTGATGCAGAAAACATCAAACCCAAAATCTGTCCAGCAATTTATCTTCAAATGGTCAAAAGGAAAAATTACAGGAAATTGTTGTTGAAGCTAAACAAGGTATCCAGCTGTCGTGTGATGATTGTTTAGAGTCACCAACTCATTCCCTGAATCTCTCCACCATTATCGATCTGATTGAGAAAGAAATCTCTCACCAAACGTCATGGTCCTCATCCTGAAATTCCTCACCAAATGTTATCCATGCTTTTGTATAAATAACGGTTGTAATGTTTTGTTGCAAATCAACCTTTCTCTCAATAAATCTTATCCACCTCTAAATCTCTTCACCAACAATTGCCCAAACACACTCACAAGTCACGTACGTTCTCAACTTCACTTTCATCGAATATATTTTCATACAGTCAAACACAATTCCTAAATCATTTCGGTTCATCGTTCGTGAAAGTTGGTGAATTCCCCACTTGACGATTGTTTCATTCATCGTGGCTATATAAAGCCATGGTGGTTACATAAAATACGGAATACAGGTAAGATATTTACAGAATATCTACAACAATAATAACAGAATATCCTATATTCTATCACCCTCCCGCAGTTGAAGCGTCTGATGGTCGGACGGTTAAGCTGGTTCGAAACTCATTGAAGAGAGATGTTGGCAGTCCCTTTGTAAAGATGTCTGCGTATTGGAAGGAAGAGGGGACATGGATTACCTTAACTTCGCCAATAGCAACTTTCTCTCTTACAAAGTGTATGTCAAGCTCGATATGTTTTGTTCGTTGATGCTTCACTGGATTGGTAGCAAGATATACAGAGCTGATGTTGTCACAGTACACCACAGAAGCCTTGTTGATTTTGAAGTGAAGCTCTAACATTAGGTTTCGTAGCCAACATAGCTCAGCAACAGTGTTCGCCACACCTTTGTATTCTGCCTCGGAGCTTGATCTTGACACTGTTGGTTGACGTTTTGCAGACCAGGAAACCAGATTTGGACCAAGGAAGACACAATAGCCTGATGTCGATCTTCTGGTGTCGGGACATCCCGCCCAATCTGCATCGGAATATGCTGTAAGTGAATCAATGGGTCCTTTTTGAAGCTGGAGCCCGTGAGATAGAGTGCCTTTGATTTACCGGATGATACGTTTCAGAGCTTGCAAATGTGGCAATCGTGGGTCGTGCATATATAAACAGATCTGGTGCACATCATAGGAAATATCCGGGCGTGTAAACGTCAAGTACTGAAGAGCTCCCGCGAGGCTTCGGTATTCTGTCGGATTCTGTACTGGTTCGCCATGATCAGATGAAAGTTTTGACTTGACGTCAACAGGGGTTGCAATTGATTTGCAGTCTGCCATGTGTGCTCGTTCGACAATCTCTCTCGCGTAGGATGCTTGACTTAAGAACAAGCCTTTATCATTGAAATCAGCTTTTATTCCAAGGAAGTGATGAATTTTTCCCATGCCTGTCATTGGAAATTCAGTCTTTAGAGAGTCGATAATCTGCTGCAGAAGTATCTTTGAAGAGGCAGTTAAGATTATATCGTCGACATACAGCAGGATGTAAGCAATATCTCTTCCCTTCCTGAAAACAAACAAGGAAACATCGGCTTTGCTAGCGACAAAGCCTATATTAGTGATATACTTCGCAAATCTGGAATTCCAGGCCCTTGGAGCTTGTTTTAAGCCATAAATGGCTTTTCGAAGTCTGCACACATGTTTCGGATAAGTTTTATCAACGAATCCAGGAGGTTGGTGCATGTACACTGTTTCTTCGAGATCGCCGTGGAGGAACGCGTTCTTAACATCCAATTGGTGAATCGGCCAGTCACAAGCCACTCCGATGTTTAGAACAGTTCGTATCGTTGTCGGCTTAACAACAAGACTGAAGGTCTCTGTGAAGTCAACACCGGCTTCTTGTGATTTCCCATTAGCGACTAATCTGGCTTTGTGTCGCGTTAGATCACCATCTGCATCATGTTTATGTTTGAAAAGCCACATAGATCTAACAATATTGACCCCTGGTGGTCGAGGTACTAAATCCCAAGTTCTAGTCTCAATCATAGCACCATGTTCATCAGTCATCGCTGGGTTCCAATTTGGATCAGAAAGGGCTTGTATGTGACTTTTTGGGAGTGGAGATTTTGTGGTAGCTATAAGAGAGAATATTTGTTTTTGTTTTCTTATGCCAGATTTTGCTCTAGTTGTCATTGTGTGACCAGTTTGATTTGGCCGAGCTTTGTGAGGAGGCTGACGAGTTTCATTTGGTGGAAGGGGAGGTAACGCAGGAGGATTTTGATGGGTGAGAGGGACTGGAACAGGAGTTTGAAGAATCGATTGGAACATTGGTGAAATATCATCGATATTTTCCAAAAAATGATAATTGTTGTCACGATTTTCTGGTGTAAGTGCTGCTGGAAATTTGTTTTCATCAAAATGAACATGCCTTGAAATAATGATTTTGTTGGTCTTTAAATCAAGACATCGATAGCCACGATGTTGAGATGGGTATCCAAGAAATAAACAAGGAGATGGGTATCCATCAATTTCGGTTCGGTTATTATGCCTATGACTATTTTGTATAAATCCCTTTTTAAATTCTATACATTGCTCCAAATCGCCAGCTTTATCTAGCAAAAGCGATATTAAATCGGTTTTTGCTCCAAAGGTGTTACCAAGTTCTCACTTCTTCTCAACTAAATATTTGGGAGGAGTTCTTCCATGTATCATTTTGGCGGGAAAATGTAATATGGCAAAATTCCAGATCTGGTGGTTTGAAGATCGATTTGTTTAATTTGATGTTTCTGTTTTTGAAAAACATAATTATATTTTATTTTAGTTGTTATGCTTTTGTTTTTTGTTTTTATTGGTTGGTAGGTCTAATTTGATTTTTTCTGAATTTGAAAAATATATACTGTTTTTTGTTTTGCTTGTTTTAAAATTTTGATGTGATAGAAGAGAAGCATGAAAGTGTAATTAGCTAAATTTTTAGTAAATTTCGCAGATTTTCTAAACATGGAATCAATATATTCGGCATGTTCCAGAAACCTTAACTTTCAATTGCCTATTTAATTCCATTTGTGCCTCCAACTTCACTCCAAGGTCAAATCAATTTGCGAACAACAATATCAAACGAACAAAATTTGTACATATAGTATATTTATATGCAAATACATACTTTACTTATTCTAACAGAATGACTAAGTTAAAGGAATATGCGACTGTATTTAAGGACAAAAAAGGAATATGCGACGGTATTTAGGGTGATTTGATAGAAAACTAATTGACTCCTGTGTCAGTGGGTGGTAGAACATTTTCCCCGTCCCAGAAGATCTTCACTCCAAGGTAATTGTATGGTCTTTCAGCTTGAGCTAGCGGCATACTTTCGACAAAGAACGGAGAAGTCGGAGGACAAATTGACTTAAATAGGAAATTGAAAATTAGAGTTTCCGTAACATGCCAAATATATTGAGCCCATGTTTAGAAAGTCTGCAAAATTTACGAAGTTTTTCTGGCTGTTGTGTTTCTCCATAGTGTTTACGTCTATAATACCTAAGGATTATACCATGATATTGTCCTATTTGCCATTTCATGTTTGAAAGGTTGGAGATTGATGTCCCTTTTTTGTAAATGACATGATATTCTTATGTTTAATCATGACATGAGCTAAGATTTTCAAAGCTTGAACACTATTGGTAGATGATTAACGTGTAAATCCCTATTTGAGAAGAATTTGAAATGTTAATTTATCAGATTGAGATATGACTTTTGTGTTATTATAGCATTGACCACCCAAACAAAAAAAGAAAGGAAGAAGACGTTTTGTAAATTTTGGGTTGTTTTTGTTGCTTGCGTAGGAATTTGGGAGCGCTTGGATGCATAGAGTCTTTGTTGCCTCTGCACAATGTCATGTCTTCAGCTCAACTCACTTCTCACCTTAATGTTAATGTGCGAGCTTTATGCGAACTCTCTAACGGTACCTTCCCACGCACTTGTCAAGATCGCTAATTAGTCTCCATTTGTGAGTCTTAATGTTCTTAGGATTTCACTGGAAAGAGCAAACTAAACTAGTTTTTTTCCTTCTTCTGAATTTCTTGTATGATGTAGAGAAGACGTACTATGATATGTAAAATCCCTTTCTAGTTAGGTAGAGTAATTACCGATGGTAGAGGCAACTGAACAACGATTCCATGGACACAAGGATCATCGTCGAAGCGTGAGACATATTTCAACACCTCCTCTTCTGAGGAATCTTCAGCTAGACGAACTATGAATGTTTTGATTCCGAGGAGTATACAAAATGGCTCATAAGCTTCGTAAATTTAGACTTATGAGCCATTTACGGATAGGTTCTAGACTTAGTCGTTCAAGTTAGGAATGTAACCTTAAACAGATTCTCCGGCGAGATACCAGAGGTCTTGTTGAGTCTCAGCATTAACCAAAAGAGTGTTTTTGATCAGACTGGACAAGGAATTTAAGACCCAAAGCCACTCTTTATCCAATTAACTAAATCAGATTTGAGTCTGTGTAAACATGCAAGGAAAAGAGTTCTGAAATATAGTCATGATCCATATATGAAAGAATAATTTAAAAAAAAAAAAGTTTTAAGAGATTGTGCCCTGCAGAGCATAATTTTCATCCATAGAAAAAAAAGTAATCTAACTGAAGCAAAGCAAAACTGGTAAAAGGAAAAGAAGAGAATTTATTACTTTGATTACCAGTTACTTCCTAACTTGAACTCTTTATCTTTGCTTTCATTTCATCAATTACTTGGTCGATTATTCCAAACGCCTTAGCCTCTTGAGGAGTCATGAAATGATCCCTATCCATGTTCTTTGCAATCACGTCAATAGGTTGACCCGTGTGTTTGGAATACAGTTCATTTAACGCATCCCATACACGAACAATCTGTTTTGTATGAATCGTTATATCCTTAGCCTGCCCACTACATCCTCCTTAAGGCTGATGAATCATAACGGTTGCATTTGGCAGCGACCGCCTTTGCCCCTGGGCACCCGAAGCCAGAAATGTAGAACAGGAATCAGGCTGTTCTTCTGTAGCCCCATCATTCCACCACAGCTTGGTACGTCTTCATTTTCATTTCAAAATGCACAAGCGTCATGGAGTCATCATCAAGAGAATAGATCCAAGAGAAAGGGAAATTCCAGCTTCGGTTCTACGCAACGAATTGCGTTTTTGAGAAGGATAAATCGAGAGAGAAGAAACGCGATTCCCAGTTTCAAGCACTGAAACTGGATGCAGGGAATTTCCTGGGAAATGGTGTCTGGATTCAGCATTAACCCTGTTCCGACAAGAACTGCGTAGAGAGACACCACAAATTACAGATGGAACCGCTGCAAGAATCCCGTCCATTGTTCAAAACTCCGGCGATAAATCCTAAGTGTTCGATCTTTTAGAAGAAGAAGAAGAAGAAGTACTTGACTCTGCAGTTAATTCACTTGTTGTGGTTTAACTTCGGTCTATTCTAAAACCGAAGAAAGATTTCGGTCTTGTAAGATCTAACCGAACCTAATAACGAAAAGCCTGGTTAGCTATTTTATGGGCTTATTAGAAAGGCCCATCTTTAAGTCTTCTTCTTCCTAAGCTTTACTTTTGTCCCACATCGCTTAACAGAGAAGTGAAACGATTGTTTATATATCGTTAGAGTCAACTAAGTGATTGTCCCTTCGGGGACATCCGATAAAATTGGAACGATACAGAGAAGATTAGCATGGCCCCTGCGCAAGGATGACACGCACAAATCGAGAAATGGTCCAAATTTTTTTTTGAAAATTTTCCTTTCCTAAATCGGTTTCTTCTTCGTCTGTTTTTTTTTGTTATGAATGATAATCAAGTGTCCAATTTGGTGGTGTAGTTGAAATTTGAAAACCCTAAATTTGTTTGATTGAGAATTTCACTTCATGAGCTTTTTTTTTAACTCTAGGTTTGAATTTGAGGATATCGGAGATTCGTTCGTAAAACATCTACTAGTGCATATTAACGGTGTCCATTGTTGCAACTCTGATGATCGGAACCTAACTCCCAGTTCTGGGTTTGATTCTCCGACACCAATGGGATTTGTCAACCAGTTTTCCGGTAATAAATATAATTTAACCGGAATGGATTTATTCTCCGACAACAATCGATTTTGCTAACCAGTTTTCTGGGTTTGACTCTCCTTCTCAAAGGCCTATTGAAGACAGCCATGATGTTGAGCTTTGTGAGATCAAATATTGCATTTCGTTTGCTGACACTTGAAGAAAGATGTAAACATACTAACAGGTAGAACAAATCCGCATCACACACGATAAATAATTATAAAGAAAACACAAAGGGAACAATACTTCCTGAAAATTGTTATCCAAAGGAAGAGTTAAAAATATAGAATCTTTCGGGGAATAATACCGAAACCAAGACTAACAAAAGGTAAAAACCAAAATCGATACAACACCATCTCTCTCTCTCTTAGGCACTATCTTGGGCGGGCTTCTCCGTCTCCATTGCTTCTTCGCCAGAGGCCGGTGGCTGTGACTCACTCTTGTCCTCATCCGCCGCCTTGGCTTGCGGTGCCTCCGCTTTAGCCGCGGGCTTCGGTTTGGTCATTACAGGCCTACAAAACCTGCCAAACATACAAAAGTTGCTTCATTCACTTCTACCATATATAAATTGCTTATTAGGAAGACACAAAATGCGAAAGCTTTTGCTTACTTGTCCAATGCCTCCGCCTTGCTTGTAACGTCAGCTGACAAGAAAGCTGGTGTTGCGTACTTGGGAAGCGCCTCCTGCTGCTGCTGCTTCTCCCGCAGCCATGCTTCTGCTTCCACACACTCGTTCAAAACCTTCACATCATTGCACAACAACAACAATTAAAATCAAAGAGAATTCATAGCATTTGCACTGTTTTCGAATTATTATTACCTTCTGCTTCTCTGCCAATTCAATGTGGTCAAACTTGGTATCATTCGACACAGCTGCCTCTCTGTAGCTGTTAATACAGTAACCAAGCTGATCAATGACCGACCCTCTTTCCAGCGACTCCTTGTAACGCATTTCAACAGGGTCACCCACCTACAAATAAGAACAATCACCAGGCCATGTTAATATGTTCAAAAAAAAGATTTTTTTAACACTTTAAGTAGCCATCCACCATGAGTATATTACCTTCTTGAGCTCCTCGAGCTTCGCAACATAAACACCTTTAGTCTCATCTTCCCCATCTTCATACAACCAATCTTCCACTTCCTGCAGATTCGCCAGGAATGCTTCCCTCTCTGAATCAGTGATATATCCATGGTATTTGTCACTCAGCTGGAAACAAAACACGTGTCAGTGCCCAAACCTTGTAAATGCATACTCTCAATGCAAAAAAAAAGAAGAAGAAAAAGGATTCTCACTTTGTTTCGCATATCATACACATAGGACTCAACAGCATTCTTCCGGTCCTTGGTCTCCTCCATAACTCTGTCTTGCAAGGCCATCTCATATTCTTTCTCCACAGCCTTTTGGACCTCCACAGATTGCAAGGCACCGTAGACCAATTCTGATAGAGGTACATTCGTTTTCTTCACCTTCTTCTTTGGAGCCTCAGCCTGCACATCCCATTTATGAATACCCATTAATTCAAGTTCATAAGTGAATGAATAGAGCAAGCAACATCAGTTCAGTAGAAAAAACTAACCTTTGAATCAGTTTCCATTTGCACCGGCTTATCAGCAGACTCGGGAACACCATTGTCAGTACCAGCCGCATCACTGGTTTCATTGGAGTCCTGCATGTTAACATCAGAGTCACCAGAAGCAGGAGCTGTCTCAGCAGAAGCTTTGTCAGTGTCCATCTTAGTAGCTTCCCCTGATTGTTCTTTTGTGACTGGAACTTCAATTTCCTCCTCTTCCAAAAGCTGCAATGAGGGGAGAGATAAAAAATTAACATATATTAAAAGATCTCAAATTGGAACGGCTCTGAATGATCATTTTTTCATTAGCCACAATAGAGAATCAGCCTTTAAATAGTTCACCTAAAGAACCAGTTACACTGAATGATCATAATAGTTATAATATATCAACTACAACTTACAGTTGCTGATTCGACTGAGACAATTCCGTGCAGGGTCAATCTCACTTTCACTTTAAGCTTTGCCCTCTCACCTTTTGATGACTGGAAGGGACCAATCTACAAAAAGGTAATCAACCATGAGAAACAAGAGCGCTACAGTCTTAAGTAGTCATGACATTGGGGAAAAGATCAAACCGTGTATGTGCTGATTTTTGGAGGTGCTTGCAACTCAGTCACATCAGTGTACTGCACATCGACAGAGAATGTTCCAGAACGGTAAAAAGTTAGAGCCTTGACACTAGGAATGGAATTTCCTTTGGGAAAAACAATGGTGCTCTGCTGATTCTCAGCTCCTCCATTTTGAGCATCAGAAGCTGCTCCTTTCCACGCCAGCGAGATTGAGAAAGGGAAGCTCTCATGAACCTTAAGAGAGAAAAGAATTCATAATATGACTTGTTAGATAAACTGGAGTACAACTACGGAAAAAAAACACATTTCCTTAAGCATAGATATGCACACATCACCTGGAATTCACGAACTTTAAAGGTCGGGCTGAGAATGGCACACTGCAAGGCACATCCCCTCGACACACACTCACTTGCATTCATAGTACGCCTGGGCTCCTTACCAAAAAACTCAGTTAGGATCTTGATAATAGCAGGGACACGAGAGCCAGAGCCAACAACCTCGACCATATGTACATCTTCAACTGTGAGACCCGCATCAGATAAAGCTTTCTCTAGGGGCCTCTTAACACGCTCCAAAATCGGGATGCTGATCTCTTCAAACTCTTCCCTCTTGATGACACCCCTAACGTCTTTCTCGTCCATCAAACACTCGATATTCAATGGTGCCACAGGATTTGCGCTTAGAACCTTTTTCAGCTTCTCGCACGCAGCCCGGAGCCTGAGACAAGCCTTGGCATTCTGTGAGACATCAATCTTGTACTCCTCCTTGAACTTAGCAGAAAAATGATTGAAAATAACTTCATCAAAGTCCCTTCCTCCCAGCGAGCGATCAAAAGCGTGAGACAAGATCTTGAGCTGTCCTTTTTTGAAGCCTGCAATGCAGACCTGCATGCTTGCATGGCCAATGTCAATGAATGCGACATTGAGCGGTTCGCTCTCTGGCAAATCTGTCTTATAAATACCATATGCCAAAGCTGTTGCTGTTGTCTCGTGGATCAAGTGCAACGGATGCAAGCCTGCAATTGTGGCTGCATCCAGAACAGCCCTTCGCTGTAGATCGGTAAAATAAACAGGAATACCGATACAGCAGTCCACCACGGCTGCATTCAGATTCTTCTCAGCGATGCCTTTCAAATTAGACAGCATCATTCCCATGACCTGAGTGGGTGTAAAGGCTCTCCTCTCTCCCAGATAATTAGCCTGGATCAACGGATAGCCATCGGGCCCTTCGGTGACGGAAAAGGGAAGGGATTTGATGTCCCTTTGCAGCTCAGGGTCGGAGAACTGGCGACCGACTAGACGCTTGATTTGGGATATAGAGTTTTTGGGGTTCATCATGGTCGAAGCAGCTCCTGCAGTGCCGATGAAGCGCTGCTTCTCGCCAAAGCATACAATAGCCGGAGTCTCGCGATTTGACTCATCGTTAAGCACAACGTCGATACCTCTTTGCCTTGCAACGGCAACAAGACAATTCTCGTTTCCAAAATCAAACCCAACTACACTCATTCTTAAGTATTTGATAGCAGCAACCCTATTAATCAACAAAAAAAGAACATCAGATTACAATAAGATCGATTTACAGATTACAATGAAGTCTCATTGGTATATGAAACTGCTTTAAAACCCTAAATAAATCAGAAAACTAATTATATTCCCAGAAGCTGGGAATTTCCCAAGAGAAACCAGTAACGGATATATTGGATAAACAGAGAAGCCAGATTCGAACTCAAAGATGAGTAGAGAAACAAGAAATCCATTGATACGAATAGATCGTATACCTAAAAGTGGCATCTACGGAAACACAAAGAGAAAAGGAGATTCAGATCTAGAAGATCTATCTGCAGCGAAGGGTTAGAGAGGAGGAGGGCATCGGAATCGTACCTGGATCGCGAGAGGGGGTTGGGTTCTGGAAGCTTCTAGGTTGAGTTTATCGTCGCAACGAAAAATCTGGAAGAGTAAAGAAAGGAGGCAACAAAGAGAGGGTTTTATCAAGGAGCAGGGTTCGTCTCGAATTTTCTTTTTCCTTTTTTTTGTTTTTTTTGCGATTTCTATAAAATTATGTTAATGACGTCGATTAGTGGAAAATTGGTGTTTTTACTTTTTTAGCCAGTATTAATAATATTCAAACCAAATGTATAATTTACTTAAATATATTTATTCAAAGGAATTTTTTTTTAAAAAAATATGTGGCCCGTATTATATTATTGGGAAAATTGTTAAAAAAATACATCAACTTTCAAATTTTATTCATTCAAAACACGAACTATCGCGTACACAGTTTAAATCATCAATTTATATTGACTTTAAATTTAAATCACAGCTTATGTTAACTGAGACACGACGTTAAGTCGACAAACGGAACGGATAAAACGAGGTTAAGAAAACCGTTGTAAATCACGGTTAAATAATCCGACATCGTTGCCTCTTTCTTCTTAAACCCCAAATCACGAAAATTCCAACCACTTTTTTGAGATTATAAGAAGAAAGAGAAAACGATGTTGTATCACTTAACCGTGATTTACAACGGTTTTTTAATCTCGTTTTATCTGTTCCGTTTGTTGATTTAACGTCGTGTCTAATTTGGTTAAGTCAACATAAATTTCTGATTTGAATTTGAAGTCAATATAATTTGATGATTTAAATTGTCCATGCAACATGCTTTTTTTTGACAATTTCCCCTATTTTATTAAGTTGGTTCAAGTTGTACAATGTGTAAATTGTAAAATCGTAATGATTTTCGGAAGAACATACACATTCTAATGGTTTCTTTATAGTATTGGTTGTTTATATAGTAAGACGCATCTAGAAATTAGTTGCTTCAAACGATTTTGTTGCTCTTTTTGTTCATACTCATGCAACTAATATATCATTCCAATTTCGATTAAGAGCACTAAAAAGGGGTAAGTTGTAAGCATTTTTGATATGTTTCCTTGTTGGCGCCATTAAAGGAAGCCATGAAGTTCCACTTAAAACAGAGGAACAATGTGGTTCACAACTTGCAATCAATCCTTTTGCACATAATCTTTAAAGGAATCGACCATGAGATCCATAACACCATCATTGCAAGAAGACGGAAGTGACATTTCCGCAACTTAATGTCGTTTTGGCTTAGATAAATTCACATTGCTTGTGCATCCCAAGTAATATTGTTTTCCTTGTATTTTATTTCTTTTTTTACCAAGAAAACAGAGTAATAGGTTGTCACTTCGTAACGCCTAACATTTCATTTCAATGATATTATCGTTCATAGCCAACAAAAAAAAAAAAAATCCATGGAGTTGACACTGTTTTTTACATACTGTAGTAAACTATATCCAATGTTACGATTCATGTTGTTAGATTGAAAAAGTTTTTGTTTTTGTTTTTAATCTTGGAATGATAATTGTGGCTTCAACAATTAATCTTAAACCTAGCGGATCTTGTCTTATAAGTTTTCAAGAATGGTTTTGTTTAGGGTGTGGAAACTCAAAACTTTGTTTATGGCTGTCAATTTTGTCATACAACAAGTGTCCGAGGACTAAATAGTTATATAAAAAACATTGTAGATACCTTTTGGAGTTTTTCCAAAACACAGAGATGTAAATAGGTTAAATCGACCGAGAAGCGAACGGGGGCACAATGGTAATTCAAACACTGAAAGGTCTTCTTCTCGCGCTTATAAGTAAACATCGCCGCACTTAGGGTTTGATCGAAGTGCTCTTGAGAGATCAGAGCAGCGAGATCAATGCTGCTCTTGTTCCGTTGCAGGCATATATCGAAACCCAATGATCTTTTCTTTATCTCCTCTTGCAAGTATTAATCTTTCATTACTGCAAATTGGAAGAAAAGATCGTACACTTCCTTGATAAATCGAAACCCTTATTTTCTTAAGATTTTTTTACATGTTTTGTTTTGCCGTGTCGGAAATCAGAGAGTCTGCCCTAAATTTTGTTTGTCTATTTTGGAATCTGGTCCCAAAAACAGAGATCTTAATACGGACAGACAAAGTTTGAAACTTTCGATGGTTTTGAGTTTGAAACTCTCTATTGCAAAAAGACATAACTGTGTATTATGATCTTGATTTGAGTTTCCCTCTCTTTCTGCTTGTTGTTGATGGCTAAGACTTTGTGAAGCACGAATCGATGCCATTATGTTCTTTAAAGATTCGGATTTAACTAGCATTCTGCTTGTTTGAAATTTGGTGAAAAAACTGTGGCTGTTTCGTGATTTGGTCGAATCATTAGTTAAATCATGAAATGCAATCCAAACAACATTTGTTCTTTTCACTAGATGCTGTGAACTTTTATAAGACACTTTTAAGATTCATAAGCAAGTCAAAAACTGGAAGAAGAATCGAATATATTAAAAGTATAAGAATGTTTACGATGAAATATCCATTCTTCTGGTAAAGCCAGATTAAGCTTTTGATTCTAACGTAAACGCAGCTTCATTTTCAGACACGGATTTAAATCATATTAATTACAAAATGAATAACACAGTTTCAAGGTACTTGATGAACAATGATTAAATTTCCTTGTCGAGTACACTTCACGACCAGGCTCCACTTCCTTCCATGATACCTAAAAGTATTGCAATTGTAACAAGAACGGCCTGTGAAAAGTGAAGCGTATATAACACCCGATTAAATCACAAGATTAACCTGATCTGCAGAATACATAAAAGTGAAGGACTCACTGCGATGGTGCAAGCTACGTATCCTGGTTTCTCTCGTGGATTGATCTTAGCACATACTAGAATGAATAAGCCTATGTACCATGGGATTGCACCGAGAAGGAAACCGGTTATGAAACTTCAAGAAAAAGAAAAAAACCAAGTTTTTTCAGACAAAATGTATTGAAACCAAGTGAAATTAATTCGAGGATTAATTTGAGATACTAAAGAATTTTTAAAAAAACTTACAAGAACCAACCGATTCCAAGACCACAACAAGGAAGACGGTCTTCTCTTACAGGTCTTCCTTCAGCAACAGCGTATCCTGCGATTTAGTTGGATTAAAAAGCTTTGTGAACTAATGTAGAAACAGAGACAGCTTCAGGTTCTTGCGTATGAGATTCGCAGATGGGAAGCTGAGTCTGGATTTACATATTGCGGACCAGACTACTTAACTCACAATTATTGATTCAATAAGTAGAGAAGAGATCTGATTATACGCATATGAATCAGCTAAGTGAATCTAGCATCTTGGTTTTAGTACTCGGCTAAGTGAATCTCAGGCATAGACCAACTATCATCTTTAGAAACCAGAGAATCATATCAAAAGGGTCGTTATAAGACGAAGCAAAGTTTCAGGCTTTCAGCTTTCGTCCCGTTCCCTAGATTCAACGTTGTTACTTACCAGGAACGGTTTGATGTTCTTGAATGTATTGATGGACGGAAATGTCGTGATGAGCTGCTCCGTGAGGCCGAGAAGGCTGAGGAAATCCGGTGACCAGATGATGCGACGGAGGACGAGGATGCGACGGTGGTGGATAAGTAGGGACACCTTGAAACGTGCCGTAAGATGAAGGAGAAGCTGTTCTGTTTTTGTCTTTTTCTTTGCTCATTCTCTCTCTCTCTCTCTCTCTCTGTGTCTCAAATTCTTTATCCCCTCACTCTCTCTCTATCTCAGTTGTTTGATTGGATTTAAGGTTTCAGTAGTTTCGACACGTGGCAGCAAACACATGGACGGGTGGTCGTTGTTCAAAAAACTAAAATGTGTTGATTGAATTATTGAAGTAGTCGACAAATCAAATAAGCAAACCAAACAAAAGATGAACACGCAAATATGTTTTCATCTTCATTACAAATTCCATATGTTCAATCTAACTTGCACAATCTTCTAATGATGTCATCTAATGCAACAACCAGATCTTATTGGACAAACAACCTCTCAAGAGTTTTATTGGCTTCTGGTAAAATATAGAACGAAGACGTGAAAGAGAGTTGTGTGAAGACGTTTTTAGTTGGCTTGAGAAGGCATATCTTGTAATCCACACACCATGTTTGCTGGTACTGCAGCATCAATCATTTTCGGATACGCCAGATTTAGATCTGTATGGGCAAAGACAGCGGTTATTGTGAGACTGAGGAAAGAAGCTAGAATACTTGAGCATGTACTAAGCAGAAAGAAACTTACTTGACATGATGGTTTTGAATGTTTCTTTATCTTTAGTTAAACGCGGGTTGTGTTGCATCTCTTCTCCAACTGTACTTACCTGAATATTAACAGAAAGATAGTGTGAAGCCATTGTGTGGAAAGATCACATTTTCATTGAAAGAAGACAATGTGAATGAATTTTGCATTTTGCATTACCTCGAAACCTTTGTAGTCATGAGCTGGATAGATCAATGTGTCCTTTGGCAATGTAAATATCTGGTTAAAGATAAAACAAAAGCGTTTTGAATAAAATCCTTCAAAACAATGAATCAATTTGCTTGTGGAGTGACATGATAGTGTGAAAAACTTGCCTGTGAGTGTACAGACTCATAGAGTTGATCCGAGCTTCCACCCTGCAACACCGAGGAAAACATCATTAGTAAAGTTCAACCGATGTCTCATTACAAAATATAGATCTTATGCATCCACATTGCGGTTTTTGGTTCTTTATAACCAAATTTTCCTCTGTTTTGTGTACCTGAAAGTCGGTCCTCCCACAACCGCGGATCAGTACAGCATCTCCGGTAAAAGCCATTCTTGGTTGGGGCTGATCTGCTTCTTCTCCAGTCACATATGTAACACATCCTGCGGTATGTCCAGGTGTAGCACGAACCTGAGACAAATGAAATCTCTTGAGTTTCTTGTTTCTCATTTATTGTACCGGTTTGAAATTTAGTTATCATACCTCAAGGTAGAGATCCCCGATAGATACTTTGTCACCGGGTTCAACAAACATATCTGCTTTGGAACCACTTGCTTTCGAAATGACGGATTTCACACCCGGAACCTTTGTCTAAAACAAAGAAAGAGAGAGAGGTCACTGAATTTTCGATTTAGACCAAAACCGCGGAAATGTAAACAATTGTATCAACCAAGAGAAACAGACCTTAAGAAGTCCAGTGCCAGTGACATGATCAGCATGAACATGAGTGTTCATAGCATAGATAAGCTTTAAGCCTAACTCATTAATCAGTTTCAGGTCCCTATCAACAGTCTTGTCCACCGGATCAATTAACTGCTCATCATATAAGACAACAACAATTAAAAATAATCAGAAGCGATGAATTTAAGCCAAAAATTGATCATCTTTCCGTAACCAATTCAATCTCATCATCCTCTTCTTGATCACATGCAAAATTTTTAGAAAGATAGCAATTGCTAATTTGTTCAACCAGGCAATCAAATCGGCTGATTGACTAATCTTAGATAACCCAGCAACCAAAACTAAATGATTTCAAGTTGTTGCCGACAAAAAACAATCTGATCACAAAACCCACGTCGCAAAATTCAATCTTTGGAAGCAAAAACTTACAAGAGCGGGTTTATCAGGGTGTGAAACGTCGGCGAGAAGATAAGTGTAAGTCGAAGACTCTTTCTCGAAGAGCTGACGAAAGAGAAGCTTCGAGGAGAAAGACGAAGACGAACCCATAACCGATCTGAGGGCTGTTCGAGTTCTGATCAGAGGATGACGATATTGAGAAAAGAGGAGTTTGGGTTGAATTAGAAGATGTTGGAAGCGTGAACAATGTGTCATCACCATTTCTGTTAAAAGCTTTGCTTTTTGTTTGTTATCCCCACGAAAGTGTCGACGTCAGCGTTTTGAGACAAACATTGTGGGACCCGCGATTAGGGTAACAAACAAAAATGGATTTGATCTGTCGTGAAAACTGGGATTGGATTGACTTGAGGACGAAGCGCTTTCGAGGAGAGAGAGAGTCGAGAAATGATCGAGTAATCAGGCCTTATCCTTTAATATTGGGCCTATATTTATGGGCCCAAATAAAAACAGTGTGTTTGCCGACAAGTTCGTTCATCATGTGGTCGTCGGTCGACACCACTTCTAAATTCTTTCTACAAGTGATAATCAGAATTCCCAATGATAAGTTTCTACGGAACCAAATAAAACCGAACCGATCAAACCGATTTGTTTTTCAGTTTTTGGGGTTTAAATAAAAATAATCGAATTCACAATGATAAATTTCTACGGAACCGAATAAAACCAAACCGATCAAACAAGTTTTTTAATGATAATTCGCGATACGGTTCATCAACCGACCTGAAACTGTTCCTCGAAAGTCGTAAACACTATTCATCATCATTATCATATCTTAAAAATATAAAAATTAACTTAGTTATCGTGTTAACATTTAGATTTAATTTTTTTTTATAAAATAATGACTTGTGTAAAGTCCAACCTAAAAATACTGTTGAAAAAATTGTCAGAATCTCCATTAAATTTTTACATTTGTAGTTAAAATTTGTGTTATCTCAAACATTTGTGATTATTTTTGTAGTCAACGATTCGTGTTCCTTTAGACTTCCTGTAAAGGAGGCAACCCCACAGTAAATCTTACATAAATTTACAAATTTTGTGCTTCTTTTGTTTTCTTCCGCGCTATAGTAACTTTGGTTTTTTTCATTTCGATCTTTCTAAAGAGAACACTTCCAAGTCTGAGATCATCGGGGCGAAAAAGATTTAATCTTTACGGGCTCTTCTCTTCTGGGTTTTGATACGATGGAGTCTTTTCTAATCCATCATATTGTGATTGTGTTGCTGCTCCTCTGGTTTATCTCTTCACTGAATCGATCCCACGCCTTTTTCTATTTCCTGTCTCTGATTTATCTCTACCTGGTACTCCTTTTTGTTTGATCGATGTTAACGTTTCTTTTTTGGGTACTTGTCTGGATTTGATGGAATGGGTATAAAAAAAAATTGTTGCTTTGGTTTTATCCAGGTTCACGAACGGTATGTGATGAGATTGAAGAGACAATTGCAGTTCGAAGAGAGGAAGCAAGCTAATCAGAGAAGGGTAATTCTCAAATCTCTCTATGTTTGTACTGTTAGTTTAAGAGGAAAGATTCTTTCTTTTATATGTTTTTATCAATTTAAATGGTGCTTACACCTAGATTTTGTTTGGTCGAGATAGAGAGATCTCTTAGAGATGACCCGAAACAAAAATGTTGGAAATTTACAACTCTTGAAGCTCCTATCTTTTCTTTCTGTGTTATGTATAGATTGATCTTGTTATGAAGTCACTATAGAGGAAAGCTGTGAAATTGCTGGCTTTTTAGCCAATTTATGGACTGACTTAGTTCTAAGAATACACACTCTTTCACTTTCGCCTGTGTATTTGTTGTCATTTGGATTTGTTTTTTGTTTTGTTTCTCGAGTTTTCCTTACCCTGCATGAAATTTTGTTTCCTTCCTTGTTCTTTGCTACGCATCTTTCAGGTTCTAACTGATTCTGAATCTGTGCGGTGGTTGAATTATGCTGTGGAGAAGATATGGCCTATATGCATGGAACAGATTACGTCTGAAAAGATTCTTGGTCCAATCATACCTTGGTTCTTGGACAAGTATAGACCCTGGACAGCGGTACCCGTTTCTAATTAAATATACTTTATCGGTCTTACTTCCATTTGGCTTTTCTGTTTCTTTTAGTACTTCAACAGCTCTGCGAATGGTGTAATATGGAAGTCACATTGCAAGTTGTAAGATGTCACTTGTTATCTTGTATGATGTATGTGCAGAAAAAGGCTGTGATACAGCACCTTTACATGGGGAAAAAACCGCCTCTGTTGACTGATATTAGGGTCCTTCGCCAATCTACGGGTGATGATCACTTGGTATAGTGGCAACGCCTCATAGAACATCATGCTCTGACCTCTTCCCTTTAATTATCTATTGTAGAAGTAAAACTTATGATAGAGTTTATACAGGTACTGGAACTTGGAATGAATTTTCTAGCAGCAGATGATATGAGTGCGATACTTGCTGTGAAATTAAGGAAAAGGCTTGGTTTTGGGATGTGGACAAAGTTGCATTTGACGGGAATGCAGGTGGAAGGAAAGGTATTGCAGCTTTTTTGCTTTATCTGAATTTGACCTTTTTCATTATTGTAAACACATGTTTGCTTCTACTCTTACAAGGTGTTGGTCGGAGTGAAGTTCCTTCGTCGATGGCCTTTCTTGGGGCGTTTACGTGTGTGTTTTGCAGAGCCTCCATATTTCCAGATGACTGTTAAACCAATCTTCACTCACGGGCTTGATGTTGCTGTACTTCCAGGCATCGCAGGGTGGCTAGTAAGTACTACATAGCCTAATGGTCTTTCGTACTTCTGTTTTTTTTTTTTTACCTTTCTAAAAAGTAACACCATTTCCTTAATTTCTTAATCAGGACAAACTTCTTTCTATCGCATTTGAACAGACCCTTGTTCAGGTAAGAATTTGTAATTTGGTTTCTTTTCTCTGCTGGTTCTAAGTATCCCCTCTTGCAGTTATGCAACAAATGGTTCCGACTAAAGAAATTGTTTTACTATTTCTTATTTTCCCTGCAATTTGGTTGCAGCCAAATATGCTGGTTGTTGACATGGAGAAATTTGTTAGCCTAAAGCCAGGTATTGATTGCAGGATTAACAACTCCTTAGCTCCCGTCTTTTATTCATGTTGTGTTATTTCCTCGCTTGTAACAGGATTAACAACAGTTTCTCATTCATCAGTCTTAAGCTTTCATTAACTTGCACTTTTTGTCTGTGTTGGCCTCCAGAAACTTGGTTCTTTGTTGATGAGAAAGAACCAGCTGCGCACGTCTTAGTTGAAGTCGTTGAAGCATCAGATGTTAAACCATCCGATCTAAATGGTCAGTTTGGATATTACCACGACCGTTACATCCTTTCGGTTTGAAAAACTTGTGTGTTTTGGTTTCAGGTTTGGCTGATCCTTATGTGAAAGGGAAACTTGGTGCTTACCGATTCAAAACCAAGATAATGAGAAGAACATTGTCCCCAACATGGCAAGAAGAGTTTAAGATACCAATCTTTACATGGGACTCTCCAAGTATACTTAGCATTGAAGTTAAAGACAAAGATCGATTTGTTGATGATACCCTTGGGTTTGTTCCTGAACCTCAGTTTCGTTACTCCAAACTAGTGTGAATTATCAATAGTTTCTTGTTTTGGGTTCCTGTTTTTGTGGCAGTGAATGTTCAGTGAATATCGGAGAGTTTAGAGGCGGCCAAAGAAACGATATGTGGTTGTCTCTTCAGAACATCAAAATGGGAAGGCTGCATCTTGCTATAACCGTAATCGAGGACAGTGCAAAGGTAAAAAAAATTCTAATTTTTTTCTTTGAACAACACCACGACAGTTTTTCAAGATTATTAGTTTTATAAAATACTTATCATTCTTGAAACAGTGGAGTGAGGATCCCTTCAAAGGGGTGAAGCTAAACAAGGAAGACATTCAAACTTCTTTTGCTTCTGATACTGCAAACAACGGTTCTTTCACGTCGGTGAATTCTGAAAAATCTCCAAGTGTTGCAGATAATGTTGAGCCAATTAACATTGAAGGGCAAGAAGAGACTGGAATCTGGGTCCAAAGACCGGGACCTGAAGTTTCACAGATCTGGGAACCGAGAAAAGGCAAGAGTAGACGTCTTGATAATCAAGTACAAAGAGTTCCTAATGATGGATCACCCAACAACGAAAGCAGTAGCACCGATGAAAATCAAGATGGATCAAGGAACCCAATGAAGACTGTTGGTAGGGGATTGAGGAAAATCGGGTCAGTGTTTCATAGGAACGGCAAAAAGGAAGAATTCTCAATAGGAAGCATTGAAGAGGAGTTGCAGTCTCAGTCTCCTCGGATCAATGTGAAGGCGATAAACCAAAAGGATGTTGGAGTTAAATACATAGTCGATGACAATCTCTCGGGTCCTATTTCAGGCAAGAGTGTAGACTGTGAGAGTTTGGATCCAGAAGAGAATTCAGGTAAGGGTCACATGAAGGATGTTGCAAAGAGCTTTCTAAAACAAGCTGAGAAATCCGCAAAACAGATAAAGCATGTGTTTTCGCGTAAAGGATCCAAGAAACTGAGAGATGAGCAGCAAGAAATCGTTCCTGAATCTGATTCTGAATCTTCTTCTGATGATGGTGATGATGAGTTTACCTGTGTACAGAACCTGGGAATAGGAACAGGAACACCTAGAGCTCTTCTTACACGCGATGGGAATATTGTTAGGACAGGAGATGTTGATCATGTAGATACAACATTAGCAGACGCCAAGGAAGCTCCAAGTGGTGATATTGCAGAGAGTTTGACAGATGTTGAAGCTAAAGAGGAGAAATTAAAGGAAGCAGACTCGGAAGCCGCGCCACGGATATGAACATTAAAACTGAAGATGAGCAAGTAGAGACGGCTAAGAATATCGAAGGGGAAGAAAAGGAACCATCTTCGAAGTAAAAAACGTAAATCTTATGCAAACTCTCGTTGATGTATCTGAATACATACATCTGTTTGTTGGTTACGAAATTTGAAACAAGTACATTGATTCCCTTCTAAGATAATGAGTCCATGACAACGGGCAACATTGTACTCCTAATATATATATATATAATCCTTCACTAGTTTATCTATAAGTACCACAGGTTGATTACCAAGAGGGAATAAACTGAAATCAAGAAGAAGAATGAGCCCCCATTCTTCCCCTATAGATTTAGGCAAACATATGTTTATGATAAATTATTCAAGCACAACACATTTAAAAACCACACACGACTAGCCAAAGCCACCGCCACTGCCGCGGTTACTCCATTGATTCTCCTGCAGCTTCTTAATCTCTCGAGTTCACAGCATGCTGATTTGCCACTTCATGGTCCTCAAGGGTAGTAGCTAGAGGTGAAGAGGTTTGATTTGGAAGTCCGGTCAGATTTAACTTGTCTGCAAAGGGTTTGCAGAGGCCTAAACCCCAGCGAGACGAACTCTGATTCTGACCCTTGAGACTGAAGCAATCCGTATACTCATCAAACTCTCTTCTAACCATAGCAATGCGATCAGGATCCCTACCAAGCCCAGCCTGGTACAAGTCCTTGTACCTTATGTAGAAAATTGCATTTTTGGCATTGAGTCCCTCATCATTGGGAGGCTCCACATCCATGGCCACGTTCACAATCTCCAAGTTGGAGGGACCATAATTCTTAGCATTCCTGTCAATATCAGACATGGCAACAGCAAGTTGCACATATAGACGAATCCAGTCATTGTCTCTCAGCTCTGATTCCTTCAACTGACCAAAAGGCAAAACATATATCACTACTTTGTTGATCTGATCAGATGATGATGCCACAAGCCAATATTGTGTGGTCTTTATCTTACCAGGTAATATTTTTCAAAAGGATTCTCTGTCGGCCACTCAGGCAAGTGAATGCGTAAATTCATCGGTCCTACTTCACGGGCTGTATCCTCTATACAACGATTTGATTAAATCAGCTGAGATCAGATGAACAATTATTAAATTAATGTATATTTTACCTCGAATTCTTGCAACATCGCACATCAGAATAAATCGGCCACAGCTTTTTTCTGATACTTGAGTCTGAAGAGTTTGAAGCGAAGAGACACATGCTGGATCCATTGCATCCAAAGTTATGTAGTAAGAGGCAGCAGGAGAACCCCTTGAGACAACGTATTTCTTTACGAGCGTGAGCTGAAACTTTGTACCCTGAAGAAAGAAAGAAATTATATATATATATATAGAGCATGCATGCATGTGAAGAAAGAAGAAGAAAAAAAGAGAGAAGAATGAATAAATGACCTGCATCAAATTGTAACGATGAAGGCCCATCCTAGCATAGAGGATGACTTTGTCAGGACAAGGAGATCGTTTATTACAGATCCTTGGCTCTAGTCCGTAAGCACAACCCTTGAGATCGAACAACACCTATTACCAGATGAGAATTTTAATGGATCAATTCGATCGGAGACATACAATCAATATTTCTTACAAAAAAAAGTAAGATGAAAGAATTACACCGCCGCATTCCTCCAGTCGTTTATTATAGACCGCCCAATCATCAAAGCTGCTTCCGATCAGCATTATTACCGTCAAGCGATTTAGGTTTAGGTTTCTCAGATTTAAGGCGATATGGATGCTTTTCCGTCGATTTAGGTTTCTCACGCGAATCACATTATAAGTCTTAAACTATGCATTTTCCTCTTTAGAACAAAAACAAAACTCTTAAACCATGTTTATTGGGGGATCTTAGGTGGGTTTTTTAGATAAAAATCAAATTAAAATAAATAAAAAAGCCCATTAACTAAGAACCGTTTCTTATTTAGGAGACTTATGAAACGGTTCTTAGCGGACATGTGTCTTCTCCCGATTCCTTCTCTCTAGATCATCGCACACATTTTCTAGGAGAAACCCGCCGGGAAATTCCAAGTCTAATCGCCGGATTGGAAGCCCCAATAACGGTACTTTGCAAGCACCGGCGCCGGGAAATCTCACTCCGATTGCTAAAAACGCGACCTTTGAGTCTCCGATCGTAAACGGAACCAACCCGGTTGCCAAAAGCAACACTTCTCATCCTCTGTTATTTTTGGCTGGATTCATAAAAAGTTATGTTTTCAATCGTTGTACACTGAATTGGGTTCCTTGAGTTTCTGAGAATCGTTTTCAATCTTTTATCAATTCAAGATTCTATATGAGTCATTGAAAACTCGAACCTTTAGAAGAGGCTTTTGTGAAAGATGTAATGGAGTTCTGTTACTATAGCTTTAATTGAATCCTTTGTATTGTTTATAGTTAAGATCTTATAAATGATGCTTTGTCCCTTATGCTTTCCAGTTTTATGAGCCCAGCTGATTCTTTTATTGAAATTTTGTTGCTTGTTTGATGAAATGGATGCTCTTAGTTTCCAGAGGTACATACATATATATATATATATACATAATTTATATGTGTGTATACTTGCTCTATTAAATAGGTTTCTTGTATATTAGCTGGAAATGGCGGCATTATTAGCTTCCCAGAGCTGCTGCTACGGCAGTGAGACCGCAAGAACCACCAAAGCTATTGGTTTCAGTAGCTCTCTGGATAATCCTTTCACT